>JACXGI010002096.1:0-37313 GCA_016801175.1 Esox masquinongy | reverse complement strand
TTTAAATTTGGTGTTATCGCTCTCACACTCCCTCATACTGGTCACTGGAAGTTTAACATGGCACCTCATGGCAAAGAACTCTCTGAGGATCTGAAAAAAAGAATTGTTGCTCTACATAAAGATGGCCTAGGCTATAAGAAGATTGCCAAGACCCTGAAACTGAGCTGCAGCACGGTGGCCAAGACCATACAGCGGTTTAACAGGACAGGTTCCACTCAGAACAGGCCTCGCCATGGTCGACCAAAGAAGTTAAGTGCACGTGCTCAGCGTCATATCCAGAGGTTGTCTTTGGGAAATAGACATATTAGTGCTGCCAGCATTGCTGCAGAGGTTGAAGGGGTGGGGGGTCAGCCTGTCAGTGCTCAGACCATACGCCGCACACTGCATCAAATTGGTCTGCATGGCTGTCGTCCCAGAAGGAAGCCTCTTCTAAAGATGATGCACAAGAAAGCCCGCAAACAGTTTGCTGATGACAAGAAGACTAAGGACATGGATTACTGGAACCATGTCCTTTGGTCTGATGAGACCAAGATAAACTTATTTGGTTCAGATGGTGTCAAGCGTGTGTGGTGGCAACCAGGTGAGGAGTACAAAGACAAGTGTGTCTTGCCTACAGTCAAGCATGGTGGTGGGAGTGTCATTGTCTGGGGTTGCATGAGTGCTGCCGGCACTGGGGAGCTACAGTTCATTGAGGGAACCATGAATGTCCACATGTACTGTGACATACTGAAGCAGAGCATGATCCCCTCCCTTTGGAGACTGGGCCGCAGGGCAGTATTCCAACATGATAACAACCCCAAACACACCTCCAAGACGACCACTGCCTTGCTAAAGAAGCTGAGGGTAAAGGTGATGGACTGGCCAAGCATGTCTCCAGACCTAAACCCTATTGAGCATCTGTGGGGCATCCTCAAAAGGAGCGCAAGGTCTCTAACATCCACCAGCTCTGTGATGTCGTCATGGTGGAGTGGAAGAGGACTCCAGTGGCAACCTGTGAAGCTATGGTGAACTCCATGCCCAAGAGGGTTAAGGCAGTGCTGGAAAATGATGGTGGCTACCCAAAATATTGACACTTTGGGCGCAATTTGGACATTTTCACTTAGGTGTGTACTCACTTTTGTTGCCAGCGGTTTAGACATGAATGGCTGTGTGTTGTGTTATTTTGAGGGGACAGCAAATTTACACTGTTATATAAACTGTACACTCACTACTTTACATTGTAGCAAAGTGTCATTTCTTCAGTGTTGTCACATGAAAAGATATAATCATATATTTACAAAAATGTGAGGGGTGTACTTACTTTTGTGAGATACTGTACATATTCGAATGTTCAGAAAATACAGGTGAGAACAGGTGAGCTGTAGCTAGAGTCTTTACGCAGACTGCAGATGGACTTTGGACAAGGACAGCTAGGAGACATCAGGCACACCGACGCTGATCTCAAACCGTCTCTCCCAAGGATTCTGTCACCTTCTGATGCCAGAGGACCAGTACCCCAAAGGGTTCGCCTTCGACTGCGATGATGTCAACTTCACCACGGAAAACCTGTGCTTCGTGGGCCTCATGTCCATGATCGACCCTCCCCGCGCCGCCGTGCCCGACGCCGTGGGGAAATGTCGCTCTGCCGGCATCAAGGTCATCATGGTGACCGGCGATCACCCGATCACGGCCAAGGCCATCGCCAAGGGTGTGGGCATCATCTCCGAGGGCAACGAGACAGTGGAGGACATCGCGTCTCGCCTCAACATCCCCGTCAGCCAGGTCAACCCCAGGTGGGAGATGAACACTCATTCTGAGTGCCGCAAGTCTGCATGATCTCTCTTTCATACAAGGATATTTACTTGACTTAGTCCCTCAAAAAGTCAGTCAGTTTGCCAGTCAGTTTGCCAGTTAGTCAGCCAGTCAGTCTGCTAATTAATCTGCCAGTTTGTCAGTCAGCCAATCAGATTGCCAGTCAGCCTGCCAGCCCGTCAGTCACCCCTACATACACACACACGTTTGCTTAATCAGCAAAACACTATTTGCATTTCTGTGTGTGTGCATCGGCAAATTAAAAAAACACCCGTCACTCCCTGTCCACCCGTGTTCCAGGGATGCCAAGGCCTGTGTGATCCACGGTACGGATCTGAAGGACCTGTCCCAGGAGCAGATGGATGACATCCTGAGGAACCACACGGAGATCGTGTTCGCCAGGACCTCCCCCCAGCAGAAACTCATCATCGTGGAGGGCTGCCAGAGACAGGTGAGGCACACACGGACAGATGCTCACTCAACACACACGCACACACGCACACATGCACATGCACATGGACATGCACACAGTCACATCTGCCTTTCTTCACATAGTTGAGTCATGCTTTTTTGGTTAAACATCGTGTTGGGGTTTCAAATTGTAATTTGTTAGATATATAACACTTTTAAAAACCTGAATAAATATATATTGTACAGTATTTTAAAGAAACTAGATCTCCACTACAACACTCGCCACACATTCTACCATACAAAAGCAGATCAAGGGGAGGCATTTCACACTATTCACAAACATCCCCGTCTCTCAGGGCGCCATCGTGGCTGTGACAGGGGACGGCGTGAACGACTCCCCCGCCCTGAAGAAGGCTGACATTGGCGTTGCCATGGGGATCTCCGGCTCAGACGTATCCAAGCAGGCCGCTGACATGATCCTGCTGGACGACAACTTTGCCTCCATCGTTACTGGTGTGGAAGAGGGTGAGAGAAAGATAAAGAGACAGACATAGAAAGAGAGAGGGAAAGAAAAATGACAGAAATAGAGAGGGAGAGGGAGAGAAAGGAGGAGTCATCCAGGGCAGAAATTCAGGAGGAATGTTGATTTGGTTTAAAACTGAGCTGACACACTCTGTCGAACTAACAAAGACAGGATAATTTTTTCTTTGGCTAAAAATCAAAAAGGAGGCTCCACCAATCAAAATGTATTTCTGTGTGCTACCTCTCTACCCCCCTCAGAATCTCCTTACTACAAGGAAGAGAGATCTCCGTTCTAGATGAGGAGATCAGTAATTATCAAGCCCAGAGAAATGCCTGGACTGGAGAAGATACAGACACCTTAGGCATGCAGGGGGAAAAACACATAAATACAAGCATCAAATTTTCCCCTCCCCTCGTATCCTTCTAGAAGGAACTTTGACAAAAACAGAAATGGGAGACAACTACTGCAGCCCTGTCGAACGCTGGGTCTGTGCATAGTTAATGGAAGACTACGCGGGGACTCATTTGGCCGTTATACATACAGCTCACCTCTTGGCAGTGGTACTGTAGACTATGTAATAACAGATCTCGATCCAGTATCTCTCAGAGCATTCACATTCAGCCCACTAACACATGAATGCCAATCTATAAGGAAAAAACTTAGAAATCTATCCAACCTAAAACATAGAGAGCCAGACAACCAAGATCTGTGCCAACGTTACTGGGAAACCCTAAAAGAATACTACAAACAAACTTGCAGAACAAAACGAGAAAAACACATCAAACATCAACTAACTAAAATGGAAGAATCTATTGATTCAGACATTTTCTGGCAGAAATGGAACTCCCTAAACAAACCTGATCGAGAAGAATTACACATACACAATGGTGACATATGGAAGAACCACACTGAAGAACTATATAGAAACAGAACAATGAATTTGAAACAAAAAGAAATATATCAACAACTCAAAAAATCTGCCATCAAAGAAAGCCAGAACCCAATAAATTCAAAAAAGCTTAAATAAAAGAATAAAAGACACAGATTACAAATTCAACACTGCCATACTCAAACTTTATAACAAAGTCCTGAGTGTAGGCTATTTCCCAGACATCTGGAACCAAGGACTAATAACACCAATTTTTAAGAACGGGGACAAATTTGATCCCAACAACTACCGATGCATTTGTGTCAATAGCAATGTGAGCTGGCTATTCTGTGCCATCATAAACAGCAGGTCAATGCATTATCTTAGTGAACACAATGTCCTGAGCAAAATTCAGATTGGATTCTTACCAAATCATTGAACCTCAGACCATATTTATACCCTTCACACCCTCATCGATAAACACGTATATCAAAACAAAACAAAGATTTTCTCCTGCTTCATAGATTTTGAAAAAGCATTTGACTCAATTTGGCTGAAGTAATTTTACTAAAACTAATTGAAAGTGGTGTGGGGGAAAACCATATGATTTTATTTAATCAATGTACACAAATAACAAATGTGCAGTCAAAATTAGAGATAAACACAGAATTATTTTACATCAAGGATGTGGAGTAAAACAAGGAAACAACTTAAGCTCAAGCCTATTTAACATCTGTATGCATGAATTGACTAAAATGCTTGAACAATGAACAGCCCCAGGACTCACTCTTAATGACACAGAAATATAATTCCTCCTGTATGCAGATGATCTTGTTCTACTGTCACCGACAAAAGAGGGCCTACAGCATCATACAGATACACTGCATCAGTTCTGCCAGACCTGGGTTGTGACAGTCAATCTAAAAAATACAAAGATTATGAGATTCCAAAACATCTAGATCCAGATGTCAAGAAATACTTTCTTATTAGGCGCCACTGACATAGAACACACACACGCATACACATATGCGGGACTAAAAATGAACTCAGGGAACTTCAACCTGGCTGTGAATGAACTGAGAGATAAAGCAAGGAGTGCTTTTCATGCCATTAAAAGATGTATCAAATTAGAGACACCAATTAGGATCTGGCTCCAAATATTCAAACCTATAACTGAACCAGTTGCACTATGTGAAGTGTAGTGTGGGGCCCGCTTACAAAACTAGAATTTGACAAATGGGACAAACACCCAGTTGAAAGCCTGCATGCAGAACTCTGTAAGAGCATCCCGAGAGTCCAGAGAAAAACTCTGAACAACGCATGCAGAGCCGAACTAGGCCAATTCCCTATTCTGATTAATATACAAAAAAGAGCCACCAAATGTTATTTATAAACAAGTCACCCCCCCTTCGACCACTACAAACCCCTCCAATGCCAGAAGGAAACCATAGAGAACAGCCCCCTCAGACAGCTGATCCTGAAACTAAGTCCAGAAACCAAAACCAATGCAATAAAACATCAGGACCGCACTCATAATCTGGCCCAATCAAATTATTACAAAACAAAAAGAAAATTATATCACCTATTGTAAAAACTCCACAAAAAATCAAAGCAAATTTCAATACTATCTGTCCCTAAACAGACAGTATACAGTAGCAGACTATCTGACCACTGTGACTGATAGGAAACTGATAGAAAAACACTATGTACAAACTCCGTGAGCACAACAGTAGAAACAGGTCATCACAGACAGATCTGGCCTCCCAGAGAGTACAGGTTGTGTTCCCTCTGCCCAGAGAGAGGTAGGGACAGAGCGACATTTTCTCCTGCAATGCAAAAACTTGGCAGATATACGAGAAATATTTTCCCCAAAATTTAAAAACAAAATTGAATACTTTGAAAGAACAACAGAAACAGAGAAAATGCACCCTATTCTAGGAGAAAAACCCAATTGTGCCATATTAGCGGCAAAATATGTAGCTTCCTGCCACACCCGAAGGGACAACCAGCTTAGTAAAATACCAGGATAATGAAATGAATACCTGTGTCCTTTCCACAACGTACTGTATTTATTTGTTTGTTTTGCCTTTAACTTAACTTTTCTATTTAATATAAATTTATATTATGTTTTGGCAATGTATGTAGTAACACAGTCCATGCCAATGAAGCCATTTTAAGGGGAAAAAAAGAAAGAGGAATGAAACAGTAAGGGGGAAGAGAAGAAGGAATTGTAAGAGGGTTAGCGAGAAATATGAAGAATGGATTTAGGAGGAAGGGAGAAGGGGATGGATATGAAGAGGAGGTGAGGACTGAGAGAGTTGGAAGGGAGTAACAAAGTTAAGATGGGGAGAAGGATGGAGTGGGAGGTTCAGACGTAGAGAGAGAGGAGGGCTACAAACACAGAGATGCATAATGAAGCCAGGAGAGGTGACGAACCAACCGCAGACCAGAAAGCCGTTTCACGGGGGGTGGGAAGGCGGAGGCGGCGACACTGCTAACTACGCCGTCCTGTTTTTACAAGGCTTTCCGTTCCTGTCGCCCCCTGTAGGCCGTCTGATCTTTGACAACCTGAAGAAGTCCATCGCCTACACCCTGACCAGCAACATCCCTGAGATCACACCCTTCCTGTTCTTCATCCTGGTCAACATCCCCCTGCCCCTGGGGACCATCACCATCCTCTGTATCGACCTGGGAACAGACATGGTGAGACACACACACACACGCGCGCACACACACATGCACGGATGCACACTACATCCAGCGAAACAATTATACATAATTCAGGTGGTATAAAACGCACACTTTCACGCAGTTACGTTGCCTGTCGCAGTTTGTCGCGTTTCTGCAATGCTACGTCCCATACGACTGCGCGGTTCTGTCTGCCTGTCTGTCTGCGACGGGTGTCGATTAGATGTCTTTCCCTGACCTCGCCACGTGTCCACAGGTTCCCGCCATCTCCCTGGCCTACGAGGCGGCCGAGAGTGACATCATGAAGAGACAGCCTAGGAACCCCACCAGGGACAAGCTGGTGAATGAGAGGCTGATCAGCATCGCCTACGGGCAGATCGGTGGGTCTTTACAAGTCCGGCGCTCCGCGCAACTCCTCGTTCTGCCTCACTCTTGCTATGTTTCAATGGTTTGCTCGGTTGCCTGAACTCCTTTCTGCTGCCAATCGCCACACGCAACCTACGGAGCTTAGTGTCTCCTGAAGTATGTGGGGAATGATCAGTGGAAGAATTCCGCGTGAATCGCCAGGCCATTTCAAAGGGCCGTCATTGATGAAGCTAACACGTCTTGGTTTTCTCTGTCGGTAGGTATGATCCAGGCCCTTGGAGGATTCTTCTCCTACTTTGTGATCCTGGCGGAGAACGGTTTCCTGCCCTCCCTGTTGGTTGGCATTCGGCTAAATTGGGACGACCGCTCCAACAATGATTTGGAGGACAGCTACGGGCAGCAATGGGTGCGCTTGATCTCCATTCTCAGTTTTTTTTTTACTTTCCTCATTTCTCTCTTTCGTTTTCATTTTTTCTTTCATCGTGACTCACTCCGGCTTGTTGTAATTTTTTGAAAAAATTTCTTTCATCTAATTGTCTTTCATCCAGTCCTCATGAGCTTCATATTATCAACCGCTTCCCCGGTCAGCACCACGACTTTCAATAGTCTCTTGCTGTGCCAGTGTACCTCTCGTTCCCTGTTAACTCTCCATCTTCCCTCCCATGCCAGACCTACGAGCAGAGGAAGATCGTGGAGTACACGTGTCACACGGCCTTCTTCGTCAGCATCGTGGTGGTGCAGTGGGCTGACGTCATCATCTGCAAGACCAGGCGCAACTCTGTCTTCCAGCAGGGCATGAGGTCGGTACCACTTATTGTCTTTGCACACTTCTTTTATATTCGTAATGAGACCGACTTTATTATGGTTACACAACAGACTTCTCTTTATTTGAAGTAAGAGAATATTTTGGATGTTTACGGAGCCAGGGTAAATGTTCAGATGTTGTTTTGTTCACAGGAATAAGATCTTGATCTTTGGGCTGTTTGAGGAGACGGCTCTGGCTGCCTTCCTGTCCTACACTCCAGGCATGGACGTGGCACTCAGAATGTACCCTCTGAAGTGAGTCGTCCTGCCTCCCTGCCCTCATTAACATCTACCAACAGCGCCCTCTACTGAGTAACATTTATATAACAGTTCTGTGGCAGTAAAGTACCACTCTGGGCTGATATTTGTATCCATGAATGGAAACAGAATTGAATCAACAAGTATAATAATAAGACAACAAGTGTCATAACCTAAAACATGGTATTTTTATTTTCCATCTCGTTCTCTCTTCCATTCTCTCTCATTCTCTCTTTCCCGTTCTCTCTCTCTCTCTCTCCCTCCCGTTCTCTCTCTCATTTCCTCTCCTCTTCTCTTTCTAATTTTTTCTCTCTCCTATTCTTTCTCTTATTCTCTCTCCCGTTCTCTCTCATTCTCTCTCACTCTCTCTCTCCCGTTCTCCCTCTCACTCTCTCATTCTCTCTCCCATTGTATCTCTGTCTCAGGCCCAGCTGGTGGTTCTGTGCATTCCCGTACAGTTTCCTGATCTTTGTTTACGATGAGATCCGAAAACTCATCCTGCGCCGGAACCCTGGAGGTATTACTGTTCTTTTACAAACACACTTCCTGTACACGCACAAGTCTGTGGCATGATGAACTACTCTACCCACAATTATATTTACTAAGATAGAACCAGATATTTTTCACAGAATTATTGGACACATACAAAATACAAACACTACAAAATATACAGTAAACTATTCCTTGGTTCATGTTTTATTGATACAAATGTCGGCGGTTTCAGTTATAAATAATGTATCCTTCTTTCTCTCGACTCCCCTCCCCTTCTGTTTCCTTTCTCCCCAGGCTGGGTGGAAAAAGAGACATACTATTAAATGATCAATCCATTCTTTACTTCTCACCCCTGAAAATTCATCCCCCTCTTCTTCCTTCCCCTCCATCGTTGTCTCTCTAACCACAAACAACCCATACGTGAAACCGCATCAAAAACTCCCCCGTTTTCTCATCCGATATTTTCCCCTCAACATCGCCTTGGGGACCAGAGAACCAACCACAGAGGAGGAGAAGAACAGGAGGATCCAGCCGGTTCCCTGCGCTCCTCGACGCCTCTGCCTTTTTTTCTAACTGAAGACTACAGCACAGTCAATACTGCCAATACTGTTCTAATGTTTACTATACTGCTATAGCACTGTTCCGGAGTGTATAAACTGCACTGTACAAAATACAGCTGTCATTTCTCTTCTCTGTCGACAACCTGGCAGCTGAGCGTTGCAGTATTGTTGTTGTCGTTCCACTCCCGCAATTCCCTCTTGACGTCCTTACTCCGTCTACCAGTCTTTATGCACATAAGCCCTTTCAGCCCCCCCCCCCCCCAATACACACACACACGCTACCTGGATCAGTGAGTGTACAGGAGGACCCCAGGTTTGATAAACATGGACCACCATAGAGATGGATAGAGGTATCATTACTGACACCACTTAACATGGACCACCATAGAAATGGATAGAGGTATCACCACTGACACCACAAAACATGGACCACCATAGAGATGGATAGATGTATCACCACTGACACCACAAAACATGGACCACCATAGAGATGGATAGATGTATCACCACTGACACCACTAAACATGCACCCACCATAGAGATGGATAGAGGTATCACCATTGACACCAGTAAACATGGACCACCATAGAGACACACCTGTTCCCGCATAGTCATAGCAAGTGAGGCCATCTCGACGTTAAAGTAGCCATATTGTGTATAATTTGTGGGCAAGAGGGATTAGTCAATGAAGTTGGAAGTCCCACCCTCTTGACAATATTAAAATGGTAGATGCCTTCAGTTGCGACGTCCATGTTTCCCCCCAGTTATGTCCTCTAAGCATCTTTATGGTATGGCTCATTTTTGTGGAATAATCACCCACGCTCTCTACAGTGGAAAAGGTCCCCTCCTGTCTGCCCGCGGTCCCCTTGCTCCCTCCCGTTTTTCTGCCAATGTTGTTGTTTTATAATAGAAGACTTGAGTGCTTTTTGTTGTTGCTTTTTTTTTTACAGTCGTTCGTACAATTTCTGAGTTTCTTTTTTTTTGTGTTAGAAGTGACTCTAACACAAAAGACTCCCTCTCTTTCTCTTCCAGACCACCCCCCCACACCTGTTTCACTGTCTCTATGTGAGCACTGTGCATACCTTCTCCGTCCTTGTAACCCGCCCAACCCACCCAGTTAAAATGAATACAGTCTTTTTGTGTGCTAGGAAAAAGAGATGTCATTATTTAAGTATGTGAAAAATTGAATTAGTCACTGTACCTTAAATGCGAAACAGCAGCAAAACGTTAAATAAAAAAGATGGATCTGTTTGTTTTTGTTTGGTCTCGGTCTGTCTGTGTGGGAGCTTTGTCAGGATAAACCAGACGGTGAACACGTCTTTCACACTATAAGTGCTCCTTATACCACTTTTAAGCAGACAAAATATCTCAAGCTAAATACCAGGGGGCATTGAAGGCTTGACTGTAATGATATGTGTTGGGAAAACGGATAATTACTGAGCATTACTTCTTACACTTATTTTCGCACGCAACACAAAACCATGCTTCACTGCTTTTGGAAAAATAGGCTAATGAATAATACAGTTAAATGAAAATCACATCACTCACCAGCTCATCTGAAGATATATTGGAAGTGATACCCATGGTTCTCTCTGTATACCAGCAAGTAGATTACAGAACATTAGGTCCTTACATGTTCAGTATACGAAAATCCTGACAACACACAAGAGCTGCCTGAACACTTTTTAGAAAAACATTTCAGTCCAAACGACATACTCTGCTTTATACCCCTGGAGAATAATACCCAAGGAAGCGTAGAGAACCAAGAGCTTGATTTCTAATCCGTTGAATAATGAGTTTTACTCCTAAGTCTCACGACAACAGTCACACTTCATCAATGTATCTGAAGGCTTGTATTAAGGTCTCTTGTTACTTGCAGTGTCCACAAATGATCTGAAACAAAGCATTATTAGTATTCATGAACCACAAATTGAGCTGTATTAAGTTAATGTTCGTATGAAAAATATATTTTGCATGTATGTTGATGCTATAAGTCTTAGGGTCGGTTTAAAGGGTGTGCATATCTAAAGGTTTTAACTGTGTTTTTCATAGGTTTACTGCACTGGGGGTGTGTGTGTGTGTGTGTGTGTGTGCGTGCGTGCGTGCGTGCGTGTGTTGACTTAGTAATGGTCTTCTGAACGTGTGTGAGAGGGAGAGTTTGTGTCTAATGAATACTATTACAGGGCTGAGAGAACCAATGAAGGTTTGCCTATTTTGCTTGCACGCACGGACGCAGACACAAACACGCACATAAACACACCTCTATCCTGGGGATATAGGTGACCCTGTTTTTTGCTGGACACAGCTTTCGAGAGCTTCTCTCTCTTGAGACAGTGTCTTGTGATCTCTCTCCACTGTCCATCAATTACTGGGGACCAGTGTCACCTAAATGGACACATAAAACCCTTCATTGTGGCAGTACATGTGGTACTGCAGCAGCCACGGCCGCCTAGGGCCTTTGTGAGCTTCGAAACGCACTACACATTTAATTGTCCCGCACACACATTTTCTAGCTGCCCCTCATAACAATAAAACGTAATTCACAAACACATACACAGTACACCCGGCTTCTGCTTAATAAAACAGAACAACATGCCTCGGAGCTAGCGGGCTACCTCTCAGCACAGCACAAAATACGTCCGCTCATTATGATGCGCGCGCACAGTCACTTGCGCTGCATCGAACGCACGCGCTGCATGTCTCGCTCTCACTCACACACACACACACACACACACACACACAGTCTCTCTTTGTCAGCCATCCTCCCCCCTTCCCCCGTAATCTCTCCCCACCGTGCCCCCCTCACTCGCGCTCCACTGTTCTGTGAGATGGAATATCGATCGCTCGCCTCTGCGCGGCATTGAGGGGGGAAAAGGGAGGGTATGGTCAGACATGCTCCAAGGTCGTTTCCTTGGCAACTGGAGGATGGGTCAGAGGGTTGCCATGGCTCCTAGGTCGCAGGGGTCAGGTGGCAGGGGGAGGGGTCAGGGGAATCTGTTCTGGTGTCGCTTAATGGGTAGGGATCGGTGGTGGGGGGGGGGCTCCTGCAATATTGGAGTGTTAGTAATGAATGTGTGGATAGACAGAGTTACATTAATGTTATATTACAGTTTAGGACTGTCTTTATATGACATACAAATACACACTTGTGTACACACACATTACAACATCTTATATATGCATAAATGACACAACCACATGTGATTTTTTTAAACATTCAACAACAAAAAACAAAAGTAGAAACTTCTGGAATGTCCGTGACAATTGAGAAATTCATAATAGACCCCTAGGTATGGACTTGACGAAGTGTGAAACTATATAATTGTTAAGAAATTCGCATTCTCTCTTGACCTTGCTGTTCGTTCTGGGTTAAGAGCCATCATCAGTGTGTTAAGAGCATTTTCAGATACAGATGTCAGAGTTCAAGCTGTGATATCCTCCATATTTCGGAGGAATACAGGGAGTCTTCTGGGTGGTGCAAACACAGAAAAGTGTGAGGTTGAATTACTTTTGCTGGACAGAAAAGACATAGGTAATTGTAGATTTTTATTGATATTAAAAAGTGGTTCAAATTTTGATTTGGGGCGAGGCCACTTAGCATTTTTTCCCGAATAAGAATTGTGGGTACTCTGATGAGATAACACTGGAAATGAATACCAAAAACAAGATGGTGGAACCCATCATTTGGATAGTTTATTGGAGGTAAATCTAACATGGATAGGTTGCCATAGCAAGACTCACGATTATCCATAGCTGTAGAATTAACCGCATAACCATAAAATGCGTTAGAGGGTGGGCAATGTTTGTGTCAATGTCTTTCAAATTTACAGAATTCGTTTAGAAATCGCAATAGCATTGTAAAGATACCGACGTACATACAGTTCTCTTGATTTTTATTAAATCCTGAAGTACTTGTAAAGAAGGTAAACGAAAATTAAACCTGTAAAACCGTTGACCGCTCCATTTGTATTGGATGACATTTAAGGTGGAAGGGTACATTTTTTGACGTTTGACGAATAGGTCCGGATACATAAAAGCATTCGCAGGTTAAATGAAACTAATAGGAAAATTGTGAGATTTAATCCATTCGATAATGGTAAATGACAGTGTAGCTGTTGCCATAAAAATAAACTTCAAACCACTGCAGTTCATTACGACGACATTATTCATAAACATAATAAGGCGGGTAAAATAGTTACGTAAAGTTTTGTGTCTAGTTTCACCACCAATCACAAACTGAATTGATCCACTCAGATTGCAGAGAGAGTTTGCAGCCAGAAGATGGCACTGACAGCTCTCCTCCCATGCAAACAACCGTTAAGTGCTTGGTAAGCTACATCTACATAGGCAACAAAACGTTAATATATTTTTGTACCTGAAAATGGACAAACGTATGCTATAACAACTGTATAATTGCTATGTAATCTATATTTTAAACAAATATAGGTTATTTGGAGATGAATCATACCGGTTATATTTCTGAAAGATATATGGCCCAGTTTGCCAAGTCTAAGTTAATCATTCATAGGTCTACCATAAGATCCTTTCTGTATTATTTTTAGTCCATAAGATCCTGTTTTCTCCATAAATGTGGATATGACATATGTTGGCCTATATTTAAAGGTGTGCTTGAGGAAATGTTCTTAGAAGCCAAAATTGATCCAATCAACAAAAATAAAAATAGTCTGCAAGACAAAACATTTTGTGTTGTTAATAAGACAATGGTAACTGGTCATGACCATTTTCGTGACTGCTAAATAAACCTCCAAATATTTAGAAAGGATTTATATGGGGGACAACGCTGGCAGTACATGCTCACCCAAAAGTTTAGTTTCTACCTCAGTTAGTACCACAGATTCTTTGGTCAATTAGCCATTCTCTGAATTGTGATGGTAGTCTGACCCACAATAATTTCCTATATCTGAATTTTTGTTGTTTGCTGAATTTCTGTCTCAAGGTAGGCGTATATACTTATAATTAGTAATCACTTAATACGGGCTGTAGTTTCTCCCAATCTCCACAATCTGTTGGCCTAAATCCATTAGCAGGCCAGAGGCCTGTGGGAATTTGGTTTTGGGGTCTGAGGTGGTTTACAAGGCCTATGTTCATTCATGCTGATGTGATACCTTCTGCATGTTGGGGAGGTATGTTTGATAACATATTTCTGTCTGAGCATTCCAAACAGTTGTGAACCCTAGCTACTATTAAAAAAAAACTTGATATGTGAAATGGTTTTCAATCGAGTTTACATACATTTAGCTGGGGAATGTTCAACAAACCAGGGGTGACAAATCAACTCGCAATTCATTCAAATATGCATCTTTCATATGTTCATTTGGTTGCATATTGTTTTCATTTATATAGAAAATGTTTTAAAAAAACGTTTTATTTGTTAAAAAAGTTTTTATGGAGTTTTTTTGCCCAATGAAATACTCCAACAAAGAGTATGCTGCCATCTTCTCAACCTTTTCTAACTGGCAGTGTTTCACAATTTTCTATGGTGAACTTTCAAGAGCACCTGAGTGAGCATACTGTCTAGGACTGTAGAATGCAGAGCACCTAAAATATGTTGAGTTTGAAAAGGCCGTAAAACCAGTAGACATCTGTAGTTAATGTTTTTAAATATTATTTTTCTACAAAATTTTTCAGAGTAAGTGAGATATTCCCCATTTAAACTCTCTCGCTGGTCCGTCTAGTTTGCATTGATGTATCCTACACAGTGCCCCTTTAAAACATGCTTGTGTTTGTGGACCTCATAATCAGCACAGTTGGTAACGCAAATGGTATTAAAATGTATTGAATATCAACATTAAAATAATGCATTTACATTGGATACAGTGTTTTTGGCTCTTCCATAACGAATGACTACAAGTGACAAACAACATAATTCTGTTGCTGTAGTTGTGCGAACATCAGTACCTGAAAAAGGATGTGCCGATGCGTAAGTTGATTTCCAGACCCCCATTTTGGGTCCTTAGGTTTGGAATTGCTCTTTGAAAAATCACAATTGACTTCTGTACACTAGGATGTAGAGAAGTAGGTGTTTTGAAGCCTTGCCCCTGATTGAGACAGGTACATGTCATCATGACGTGCAGCACATTGGGCTGAAACCACCTGTCCATCAACTGGAGAAGATTTTTTAAAAAGCAACATGGCTGCAAACACATTTTTAGGATATTTAATGAAGCACAAAAATGTCTCTTAATAGCAATTTTCACAGACATTTACTAGCTACTGTACAAATGCACATTAGTTGAACATTTTCCTGCTACACTTTAAACTATCCAAGTAGCAGCCTGGAATGCAAGCCTTTCACATATTGAGGTATTCTAATAATAACTAAGTGCACCCCAGGTGTGGCTTAGGGCCGACTATCAATCACCTGAGTAGAAAGTTAATTTGAATATCAACATGACAATATAGGCCTATCTCGTGAACCTACATATGGCAACACAATATTAACGTAGATTATATTATCTTAAATATGTCCTATCTCAGGCTCCATCTTAATTTGATAGTGAGTTTATGTTCCACTAAAATGAACGGGAAATAAAATGGATGTCATCAATGAAAGACAAAACAAAAGCAAAAAAGTACCGTATTGAAACAAAATTCACATCCAATTCTCATCTTGAACATTAATTACCTAAGAAGAATGCCTAGTAACTGTTGATGAAACCTCTCCTTTAGCACACATGATAGTTAGGTCATCATCTGAAGTCCATCACCTGCTGCCCCGGCTTTAATCTCCCTCTGTACACACACACGTGCCCCCTTTCTCTCTAACTGCAGCGCAGGCAACTCAGTCGCCATGGAAACAGCCAAGATGCCGAGTAGGAGCGAGGGGAAGACGAGGAAGAGATGAAGCACCAGAGGTATAGAAAATGTGGCTGAAGGACATGTACAGATTAAAGGTGAGTGTTTTTTAACGCTACTTGTATATGTGACGGTCCCCTTTTAACCCACCGGGGTCCGAAACTGTTGCTGTCCCCCCCCCCCCCCACACACACACACACACGGCAAAACTCAACTTTCCTACATCTGCTTTTCCCTCAAGGCTCCCTCTCTCTCTCTCTCTCTCAATCTAACTCTAAACCTCTTACACACCTTTGCACTGCTGCCTTATTAGTTTCACCACTGTCCTCTCTCACCTGCTCTCTCTGTTTCTCTTTCTTTCTCTGAAAAAGCCAGATGGACAGAGGGCCTTTTATTCACAGGGGCCCTAATGCACGTGCCTCGGATAGAGAGCCTTAAAGCATTTAATTCATGAGACAGAACCCCCCCCCCACACACACACCCCTTCTTACAAGAGAGGCCTCAACAATCTTACCTCTTTTGCTTTCTTTCACTCTCTTCACACACACACACACACACACTTTCTCTCTCCCTTTGGCAGCGCAAAGGGCTCTATCAATCACTGATTCACCATGTGTTAGCTGAGAGGAGAGACCGACTGTAAGGGGGTTCTGGATGCATCCCTCCCCACAAACATTAAACTGGAATCTGACACCCCCCCCCCACCCCCCCAACACACACACACACACAAAATATAGCTTAACACCTACTACCACCTTCTGAAGTGGAGCACTTATTAGTCAGCTGTAATTGCATCATTTCTGAATAAGAGGTCTTTTTAGGATTTTAACTTAGTGATAAGATAAGGTGCCTTCTATGTTTTGGTGTAGAGGTATTCCAAATTGTGTTTTGTTTTTGTAAATGCATATTGTGATTGTATGGATCACATTGAGCCTGGTGAAACATTTTTAAGATGAAAACTACCTCATAGTAAAAGATGTTGAATGTAAAGAGTTACAGAATGTTTTACTGTATTTCTTGTTTTTTTGTTTTGTTGACATTCAGAGGAATAAACAGAATCCGGATGTTTCTGATAAGCGATTTACCAATACGATCAAGTAATAAGGAAATCAAATATATTCCTATACATGAAGCTCATATATCCCATTAACACATGTAAAGCCCAGGTGTCAACACACACACAACGATATTTCTATAAATGTAATTAACAGTTGAATTTACTGCGATGTATTCAATATTGCAAAATCCAGAATACCCTCAGACAGAAATTACTGATACGTAGCATCATTTGTAGGATTATACATTTTCCTACGCGTCTCGCACAATTTTGCGTTATTATCTGCCTTGGGACATGTGAAAACGTGCAGATGACGGTCACCCATAATGTTTGGGAAAAACAGCTGTAGACTCATTTGTACACGTACAGAAGTGCCACACCACACTTTTCTCTCTCTCTAAATAAGGTTTTGTGACGCTTTACATTTCAAGAGGAAGTTAGCTGTACTTCTATAGTCGACAACATAACCGGCATTTTATTTAAATATAGGCCTATGCGATTTTGCTTGGTATGTGGCAGTGATGGGCTACTGAATCATGATCTCAGTGTCACACTGCTGGTTGAGGTGCCTTTGTCCCGGAAATGGGATTATTTAGTGCTGTTGATGCGTAATTGTAATCGAATGTGGTCAATATTTATTCGGCGGCACCCCAGATCACTTCGGTTAACATTAAAATAATAAGGCTCCACAAGCGGTTCTGTCTGTTAGCGGATATCCAAGGCCAATACCCTGTCGTAGGAAAATCAATGAACACACTAAGTTAATTATGAGAAATCAATTAAAAGGAGGGAATTGTCACTTCAAAAGAGCGCGGTGCCATTTAGAAATTGACAGAGACCGGATAAGCGACTCACTTGGCCAGCGAGGAGCAGCTCCTGCAGTCTTAAGACCTCTGTGGCTGCTCCATGTTCTCTCTGCCAAGTTTTGTAGAAAAGGAGGTAAATGGGAGTTAATACGACCCTGTATTTCTCATGTACGAAAAGTATCAAGTATCAGGTGGCTTCAAACGAAATAAACTCTTAATAATTTTTCGCGCTTTTTATGCAAATGTGTCTATTTAACTTTGTCGGCAATTTGAACGTATCTCTCTCACACGCACACACTGTCATTAAACGTGTGTGTACTTACATTATATTCAAGACATGAAGCTTTTGGTGATAACACAGCCGTGGCCTATAGTGGGGTGGTCACTACAAATGTCAGAATAAATTATATTGAAGCAAAAGCAATAGGCTGATAAATAAATGGAAATCCTATCGGTCAAGGGTGTGCCCTACAAGGTCAATAGGATACCCCCCCCCCACCCCCCTTTAGTTAGAGGCTGGGTAAATATTGACGGGGTTAACACATAACCAGAAACATATTCGCACTTCTCATTTTTTTCAGAGAGAAGGTAACAATAAAAAAAGCGAAGATTGCACATTACATTACAAAGTCTGTTCTTTTTTGTTATTAGTATTATTACATACTAAACCTTTTGAGTAAGTAAAACGTTCCAAATATTTCATACTAACATTTATGGTAAAATCCTTAGAGCAAGTTATAAAAATGTTGGCTATATCGGCAGTCCGAAAGTAAAGTGTAACATTATTATTAATAGTGTTATTATTAACATAGAACTAATGTAAATATTTACATGGTTGTAGATTAACTGTGAACATAATTTACATACAAGACTTTGCTTTGATCTCTGTATTTGTGCATGGTTTTTATCTATAGATTGAGGTTTAAAGCAGGTTTGTAAGGTATAGGCTATAGAAATGTAAAACGTGCAAAAGGGTGACTTGCTTTGAATACACTTACAATCATCGTAATGTGAACGGTTTTTCAGAAACACTTGACGTACCTCGTGTAGTTTGGTTGAATAATTTTAACATATACATTTGAATGTTGTAGCCTAATTATGTTAATATCAAATTTTTATGTCGTAGTGAAACTTGCATAAGCAATGAATCTGATCCTAATAACCCAGTTAAATCAACCGTCCCGTTTTTTATCTAAGGATGGGATTTAATTTGTCTACATTCTTTAAAATAAGCAACAATTATGCATTGTGAAGTAGGCATATATTTTAGTATTGCATATAACTTCATTTTAGTATATGAAGCTATATGACATTATTTCTTTTTTAGTTATTTTTTTTACATTTCAAGTCATATTCAAATACAGGACTTTAGCGGTAGGCGACGTAGGGTCTTTGGAATTGTGTATTAATTCTGATCAATATACTGATCACGTGTTCAATACGAAAGAATAAACTTGATATTAACTTCTAAATGCGGCTTCATTGGTCAGAGTGTATGGAATGCAAAACTTATTAACAAGAATTAGGCTACCTTAATGACTCAGATAGACATAATAAGAGAACCCTCGTATTTCTTTTTTTCTGAGCAACAAAGATGCTCCCTATTTTTACATTTATTTGGAAAAGATGAATCACCGTCAAAACATCTGTTTAATTTCATTGACCTAGCCATTAAATTTACCTAGCTATTAAATGTTAAATAATTATATAGTCGTTACTTCTGTCTACTTTTCCAAAGTGTTCAAAAATGTCCAAACAAAACAATAAAAAAATATTTGAATCATGGAAATATTGCAAGGGATTTTCGAATATAAATTGATCTACCAATAAGCAACTGTGCCATGCATAACCAATGTATAATAATCCCAAACATTACTAATGACAATAAAATCAAGATAACAAGAACAATAAAATAAAATAATGTTATTCAAATATACAAAATGCGCTATGCACATTTAATTTATTGAAAAAACGTGCAGGCTCTTTATGCATGTTATTAACCAACATTATGCTGCAACTTTCGGCTACGCCATTACTGAATGTAAGATGAACTTGTTTCAAAAGTCAAGGTTTCATTAGAATGACTGCGCCGCAGAACTGCTTGGACAGACCATGAAAACCTAATCTACTGCCTACACCCATTGTAATATAACTATATACAGGCTAACATTTAATCCATCAAAACCAAACAGGCCTTTTAATTAACTACTGCCTTAAGTTCTGTTAATGTTCTAATATGCTACATTTAGTTAAAAGGACACGTGTGTAGTTTTTATTGTAGAGATTTATTATTATTATTATTAGTGAGTGTTTTTATTAGTATTGCATTTTTCATACATTTCTGGAAAGCGTCTGTCACCCACCACGGCCAGACCCCATCTCATTAGAGAAACCCGGTGTCAAAGGGCAGGTGGTCAGTCTCGCGATTGACAGCTACTGCAGCGTTGGCTGCCTATCGCATCCGCTCCATTGTGCAATGGTTATTTACTGAGAACACCACAGTAACCAATATCAGTATCGATGTTTGCTCAAGTTTATTCTCAACCGTGAATAAAGTTTATGTGAAAAACTATTGCTCTTCAGTAGCCTAAAGGATTATTGTACTAGAATAGGCTTTTCCCCTTTCAAAATAAATGTTAGGCTGCATGGGCAATGTTTACTTATATTATTTAGCTATATTTTGCCGCTATTTGATTATTTTATGCAATATACGCCTTCAATTTGCGTGATATGAAATTGCGAGATACTGTATTTAATAACAGGTACGAACGTAGTCTCTATTCCCTGCCGCGTCCATATAATCAATGATTCCTAACTTGGCTAATGTTACCTATCAAGTGCAAAGTCGGATAAAGATTAATCCGATGGACATGGGCATTGGTTATTTGTCCACGGTTGAAATGAACGTGCGACAGTATGCCAAAGGGAGTAGTCAATGACCCTATATGCAATGATTTTTAGTAGCCAGGAGGTAATAGTGACGAACCAGTTGTCACTACCTCCGAGGACAGGAAATGGCTTATGATTTCAAGCAGTAAGGAAATAATTCCAAAAGAGAAGCTTATAGCCAATGCTGCTGTTATAAAAATTATTATACCCCATCAATAGATTGGTAAATAGCTGCTGTAGCATCTTGCGCGCGCACGAGCGCACACACACTCACACTAATCCTTAAACCTATAGTCACCACTGTCTGCAGGGTTCATTGTCCAGGTGGTTAGGATGCAAGCAGGCTTTCAAGCAGAGAGGGTCAAGGGTCAGTTTCATCCCAGACTGCTGACCTCATTCGACTGAGTCTGACCCCTATGGTCAAGTTGGTGGGGGGATGGGGAGGAGAGTGGTTGAATATGTAGGGAGTGAACATCTATCTCCCACTGGACTGTCCTGCTCCTGTCTTTCAGCAGTGTGGCTTTGGTCACCCCTTCCTCTCCCTGGTTCAGTCCAGCTCACTCTCCATCCCCCTCTGTGTGGCGAATTAACACTTGACCTTGACTGGTGTACCCCTACCCCCTAGACCCCTGACCCTTGTCTCTCAGCCTCCTGTGAACCCCTACTGTTTTAAAACGTGCACTCTATCTTGGTGACACACATTCACCCTGCCGTAAACCTGCTCAGGGAAACGAGCTGACCGTTTTTAGACGGCTGCGTTTGTGGGTTTTTAGTCTTGTTTGATTCTGTATTCTGTGACAATGGATGATAGTGTATACACAATTATGGCATCGCTGTCTCAACTAGAGAAATTCTCCTCTCGAGAAGTTGTGCAGCAACACCTGTGGAAAATACTAAATTGGACGGTTACTCTGTGGAGTAAAACGTTAATTAGTAACTGTGTAGCCGACATGGAGTGAGACTCATGTCGATTCAAACTTATATTACCTCCATTTGTTTAACTGACATGCCGACATCTCTGTATAACACGGTTCCCCTCCCATGGACTAGAGTGGATGTTAATGTTTTTAATTGTCCGCTCTGAAGACTCTTTTTTCTGTCAAACTAGTTGTTGTATCCACCCATCGCAGTGAGAGACCACGGTCAACGGATGGCGCCAGCGAGCGGCAGCTTCTCCCTCATAACTTCTACACCAATCTCACTAGCCCAGGGGTTCAAACAGAAAGGTGAGAGGGTGATTTTCTCTTTTTTTTGGGGGGGGGGTGGAAATACGCCTCACCAAGCACTTATGTTTCGATCCCTCCCCTCTCGCTCCTCTCCCCCTCCTAAAAACTCCCCCTATATTTTTCTTCCTCCCCTTTGCCTCTAATCCCTCACTACTTCACTGCATATGTTCCTTAATCCCGAATATGTGGGGGCCCCAGTCTCTCCTCTTTGTGCCCATAATGCCGTAACCTCCCTTGATTCCTCCCTGGGCTGGATTCTAGCTCTCCCTCTTATCACTCCCTAACACTACCAGCATGCCTCCTCCATGCCTCCTCCATGCCTCCTCCATGTCTCCTCCATGCCTCTCTCCATTCCTCGCCAGCACTCCTACTTGTCCTTCCTGTTCTTTGACATGTTCGGTCTACTTTACTCTTTCTTTCACGCGCAGTCATTGTTGTCTTCCTCGCTGTTTTCGCGGTTGCAACGTACACACAGCACACCCGGTTTCATGGGCGTCCCTTACAAACACGCGTGCGCACGCGCGCACACACGCACTTTATCCCTTCTCTGTACTTTCCCTTTGTTGAATAGAATTCCCAGAGCTTTTGTCGAGCGTTGTTCGAACACGTCAAGTCATGTTATTTTAAAGCCCCTGTCAATGGATTTACTTGGAAATGATCTCTCCCTATCGAAGGAGAATAGAAAAGACTAGAAAAGACCAGAATACCTAATGCCTCTATTGCTCTATCATTGCACAATAAGTCTTCACATTTGTATTGTACACGGCTCTCCACACTTCGCTGGTGTGCTGCCTCTCTACACTCATAAAATACCTGCTTGCTTTGTAATTAATGCCCTCGTGCAATAACAAAATAACGACGCTGTGGTGGCTCAGCGGGGTTTTTTCGTACACTGTAAACGGATGTGTCCTGCCCTAAAACCGATGTCCAGACATAATGGTCTGAGACTGGCCATTTTGCAGTAGAGGGTGTGCCTCAATGCAATTGCACCCCATTTTCTATCTGAACCACGGGGAGAGTGTTGGATGCTGCTGAGTGCATTTATTTATACAGTGGGTTGCTGACCGCGGTAAGAAACTGGACTGTGGCCCGCTCCCATTTTTTAAGGCCCAAAATTAGGCGTACCTACGTTTGCTTATTATACATGCGGTAGGTGACACATTCATGTGCATATTTTATTTATAACACGTAGCCTAATATTGATTTATGTAACACTTTATTCAAGCCCACAGGTATAATATTTTATGTGGGGTTTATTAAAATGCACCGTTGGACGTCTAGTGTTGTAGTCACCTCATTATGACCTTGGCTGAACAACAACCATCTGCTAAAAAATACCTGCCCCCAGTCATGACATAAAATGGCTTTTAATATAACAGTATAGAAAGAGGTTCATGAATGCAGTTTTATTGAGCTGGCTGGATTTGTTTTGGCCATTGAAAGTTAGTTGTATGTATGAGGAATCAATACAAAACATGACATGTAAAAGCTGAAAGAGAATACATCCCAAATAGGCTATATCACATTTATATACATATGGTTTATTCGTAAATTACAGTCACAAATAGACAGGGCTTCCCAGTGTTTCCATTATGACTTTATTTTTGGAGTTTTAATCATTTTTCTTTTTTTTAATTTTGATTGTATTTAGGTGATTTCTATTTCCTCCCCTCAGTCTCTGTATGTGTGGATTTGATATAGCTAAATACCTTAATGATCAGCTAGGAACCGGGATATACGTGTGCATGTCTGTGTGAGAGTATGTGTGGTGTGTGTGTGTCTGTGTGTGTGTGTGTGTGTGTGTGCTTGTGTTTATATGTGTGGGGAGTGTGCGCTTGTGTGTGTATATGTGTGTGGGTGTCTATGGGTGCAGGTGTCATATCGATAGGTTAATAGCCCCAGTCTCAGATTCAGTAACTCTCTGATTAGTTGTCAGTTCACTAATCCACACACAAGTGAGGAGTTATTGGCCTCGCCATTGATTTTTGCACCACAAGCAATGCCAGGAAAAGCTGGGGGTCAGGGAGGGGGTGCAACTATTGATCGACCCCAAATCAACCCCGTTAGCCCCTTTCACCCATCCAGCGGCGTCTCTCACTTGTTTCCCAATTGGATACCATTGGATGTCTTGGTGGAAAGCCGTAACCCGATTGGTGGGTCATAGTGTAGTAATTGATGATGTATTAGTTATATGTGTTGATTGACTGGTTGACTTACATGGTCACACGTGGATGAGTGACCCTTCATTTGGCCATCTGACGGATCGTTGAGTTCACTGGCCATACTGACCTGACCAGCAGACAGATGCACAGTGACCATTCGTTAAAGGGGCGAACGACAACCATTTTGGTTCTTTCTTTTTTTTTTCTTCTGGAAAATCACCTTGAGCAGCAGTGTGGCGTATCTTCACTTTTTCTTCAGAGTTTGTAAGGCCAGCAACTGCCAGATATTGTGAAATATCTGGAGTAAATTCCATTTCTGCCACAAAAGACGTCTCTTTTATTGACAGTTTCCTCGTTTGTCTCGCATGAATTCGTCTTCTCTTCAGCGCTCTATTCCCCCATCCTTCATTCCTCCCTCAACATGTCCTCTCTCCTTCCGCTCTCCTCTTGCTCACCCCGATTCCCCACAGTACTCTCATCTTATCTTTTCCTCCCTCTCTCTGCCCCCCCCCACATACCTCTCTGTGTAAGCAAGTGAGAGGTGGTTAAACATTTGTCTTCGGTCTTAATTGTTTTGACTTGTGCCATTGGCATCCCGATTAGGGCTCATTGATTTCCCAGTGCTAAGTGCATTGATTTCTACATTTCTTATTGATCCCGGTTCTAAATCTACCCCCACACACAGTCTCAGTGCACATAGCCACAGCCCACAGAGTGAAGGAGAGATGGAGAGGGAGAGAACTAAAAGAGATGGAGAGGGGGGAAGAGTGGGAGAAAAGGCAAAACCGAGGGATTGCAATAGATAAAGGAGAGTTGGTTAGAGAGCGGTTGATTCCTATTAGTACAGTGGAAGGGAAAAGTACTTGTCTGTTTACACGAGGTGCACATTAACAAGTGAAGGCTAGAGTAGATAGGAGAGAAAGATGTCAGAGGACAGACGGTATCGTGTAAAAGCATGGTTCTACTCCATCTTGCTGTGGGGTTTTCTGGTCATGTTTGGTATGATGTTTTTTATGATGTGGTCAGTGGTGGTGAGAATGAGTTTAATAGATAGCCCTTGTGAAGATGGTGAACTGGTGCACACACACGCACACACACGCGCGCGCACACACACACACACACACAGAGACACACACACACATACACACACAGACACACACACACACACACACATACACACACAGACACACACACACACACACACACATACACACACAGACACACACACACAGACACAACGCCACCATGGCTGGAGCAGAGGTGGGGGATCTACTCCCTGTGCAGGCGAGCCTGCATAGGTCGGATAGCCTCCTCCATGTCATTGCATTAGATGGAGTCTTGATGCTGCGTTAGCGCTAAGCTATAAGCTATTTGGTCCCCCGACTCCCAGCATCAGATTCCAGGCACTGGCAGCACAAAGGGTCCACTGTGGTGTGGCCACGGCAAAGTCCTTCTACACACCACCAATCTTTTACACCCAAAACAGGGATGAAATAGGATGCAAAAAAATGTGTGAAATGTAAACAGGTGTAGAAGGACGTGAGGCAAAAAACGGGCTCGAACAGAATAAGAACGCCAGTGTGACGGGTAATGATGGATGTGCTCGGAATGTGTGTGAAATCGACAGTACTTGAAATCGAAGGCTAGCTGTGTGAAATGAATCCTGATCCAAAACATGCGTTTCACACATATTGTTAATATGACTTTGCTGTGTTTGCTGTGGCATCAGCTGAGCTTGTAATGGTGCCGATGTGCTTAGGGTTTTGTGGCAGCGGTGATCATATTATTGGCGCCGTATTGATTGCTAATGTTTTATGGCCATCTTGATCTGTCTGCTGTGGGAGTAACTCTAATAATGGATCTGAAGGGGGGTTATTGGCAGGGGCAGGATGGACTATTGACAATGTGTCAGCACTGATCATTTAGTCAAGGTGCAAGGAGAAAGGAGGAAAAAGAGAGATCGAGAGAGATAGACAGAGAGGGAAAGAGAGAGAGGACGAGAGGGAAAGAAAGGAGAGAGACATAGAGAGGGATAGAGAGAATTGAGAGAGAAGGAGAGGCTAGATAAAGCGCCAACAATTAAGATAATATGGAAAGAGAGCTTGAGATTGATAATTTCATGATTGTGTGTGCGCCCATGTCTGTGTGTGTGAGACAGGGACAGCAGAGCTCTATTTCTCTGAATTAGGGGCTTGTTAGAGCGGCAAGCGAGGTGGTGATATAATTGTAAGCTGGTATTGATTGGGGCCGCCTTGTTATTGATGAGACAGAATTTAATTCAACCAACTCGTTTGTCAACATGACAATGCCATTTACAATGAACTCTCACTCACACACACACACACACAAACACACACACACACATACAGACACACACACACACACACACACACACACACACTCCATCATTATATTGTCACAACTCTAATAAACATGCTTATTACAGTTATTTAATAAATGCTATACAAGTTTTGAAGTTCAAAATATTGCTGCAAAAAGACTTGTGTGATTACATTGTGGCCAAAGCTGAATTCTGATTTTGAGGATATTGTTTATTACACTGCAAATTGTTGAGTGATAATTGTTTTGATTTTGTGTAACATATCTAGTGTTGATTCAGGAGTTAAATGAACTCTGTAAAAGTGAAATCAACCCTCATTACTGTAAAAGAGCAAACTCTGGCTGGATTCCAGTAGGAATTACAAATGACTTTGCTAGTCAAAATATTCTGACTGGTAGTTGGGTTGCAAAATTCTACTATGATTTCCATCATTTCTAGGTTTTCCAGAAATCCGAAATGAGAGATTCCTGGAAATGACAAGGCTATCTTATGGGGATAATCTAGTCTTAAAAAAGGCACACTGATCTCCCAAGCCAACGTATAGATCTAAAATATGGACCTGTTTGTGTAATGATTAAATATACTAGATGAGGTTTAACACCATTTGTTAAAATCAGCAGTTCCCAATGGTTTTCTTTTTGGGACACAAATTTGACAACAATACTTATGAAATCATATTGTATGTTATAGATTGTATTGCAATTTACATTTTGTAATATCTTATTGATTGTTGAGACTATCTTGCAAAACATTATGTCTCATTGGGCATTTTTCAGGTTAAAATAAAAGAAATAACATAAATAGATTATAATTCTGTTTTAAAAGACACAACCTGACAGCCATTCACAATTAGAATTTTGTTTCTTTTTAAGAGAATTATCCATTATAAATGATCAAATACTGGAGAATGGTTTTAACAGACTCAGCTAGATATAGCTTATTCAAAATCTGTGAATAAATATAGCTGTTAATTAACAGTATTTCAGTGCAAATAAAATCTACAATTTTAAAATGAACTTGTGAACAGCATAAAAACATAGAAAAGTGTTTATTTTAACCATTCAAGTTTTAATAATTGCAATCAAAACATAACCATGTACTTAATGAATTGGCATTCACACTATATCCATTATATGTAATAGCTGTAAAGGCAGTGCACAGAAACAGACATCCCAATCAGTAGGAAAAACACACCAAAATAGATGATTTAACTGCTCCTGATAAACAAATTAATATTGACAGAAATGTAATGCTTTATTTTGAACCATCTAGTCCCTAGCAAGATTGTTACACCACAAATCTGTGAACAATCCCCCTCTAGCTAGCTAGCTGTAGCTAATGACATTAGCTGTAGCTAATGATATTAGCTACTGAATTCGACCAGCTACCTCATTTTCTGACATGAATAGCATGCTTAGGTTGTTTTATAATATTGTTGACATTTGGCCTCTAAATTTGGAGTGAGTGTTCATGAAAATCTGTCTCTAGATCAACATCTCGATGATGCTACTTTCATTCAGCTGTGCACAAGTCTACAAATATTACCACAGGAGAGATTGTGGGTTTTGTGATATCTTGTAATGTTAGCTAGATACTACAATAATAACTAGCTGTCTTTGGTGGATTATATTTTCATTTGTGTTTGCTGAACTCATCAGCACCATCCCTTTAATTTTATATGAAATAGCTATGGCTGGCAGAGTTGTTGACACATCTAACATTAGTAAATAACCATAGCAATCATGCTAGTTTTTGTGACATTGTCAAATTTCCTAAATACGGATAATTGGTGCACAAAGAGCCTCAGCTAGTTGCAAAATGTCATGACCGCACCTACAAAAATAAGGGATGCACTGCGTTCCTGTGTGTGTATGTAGTGGTAGCAATGTGTTTATTTATACTTGCTTGTGACCCTTTGAAAACCACCAGCGACCCAAATTTAGGTTGGGAACCCTGGTTTAAACTACAGTTGAGAGAGAAATTGTGTAAATCTAAAGATAGAGCATACTACAGTCAATGTCTTTTGAAAAAAAAACTGAGCGATATTGTATTATCCAAACATTTGCTGATTATAATATTCTTTGCTGTAATAGAATACAAAAGAGATTTTGTGTAACAATAAATACTTTTTTTCTCAAAAAGGCATGGGACAAAATTATATACACACCTTGATATATCTCCTTGATCACACATATAAGTCAGAACACACTTATGGACTGCCCTTTTCAGGTCAAACCAGAGGTTTTCAATGTCCACAGACTAAGATGACCATTGCAAAATGTCGTTTTGGGTCCTATTTATTTTCGATAGTAGAATAGATTTTGAGGTGTGCTTGGGCTTATTGTCTTGCTTGAATATAAACTTGGAAAGTGTCAACTTCTTGGCAGAGTCAACAGTTTTCTGCTAAAATGTCCTGGTACTGGATATCTATTGACCTTAACAATGACCCCAGGATCATAACCCCTTTATACCTACTATAAAATATGAAGGTGGATCTTTGATGTTGGGGCAGTTGTTCTGGTCCTGGGGCATTTTAGTTTACATTTAACCGTTTAGCTGACACTGTTATATGGAGCGACTGACAGGAGCAATTAGGGTTAAATGCCTCACTCAAGAGCGCAACAACAGATTTTTTTGATGTACTGTCAAGATATGGTTGTGGATCTGTGATATTATGGTGCTATTTTGCTTTCGCTGGTTCTCCCACCCATGTTAAGGGCAACAGCATCATGGTCCCAGTACCAGGATATTTTAGCCAAAAACCTGAGGTTCTCCCAAGACGCTGATACATACGTCAGTCTTCCAGCAAGACGAAGATATCAAACGCTCATCAAAATCCAAAAAGAAATGGTTAATTGACCACAAAATCAAAAATGTCCAATGGCCGACTGAGTCTCCTGACCTGAAACCCATTTATAGACCTATGGTTTGAATTGAAAAGGACAGTCCATTCCGAAGGATAAACAGCATCTAAAAAGTTTCTGTATTCTCGAACTCATTAAAATCAAGTTCTATTATTTTTCTAATGGTAATAAAATAAATCCATAGTCTTTATTTCATTATGATTTTATTATTTGTTATTATTAGAAAATGTATTTCTCTGAGCAGTTGTGTTAGTATAAAATTATACACATTTCTTGTTCATCTTTATCTACAATGTACCAAATTTCTCATCGCACTGTATGCTGAAGGGAAGTTGATTAAAAACTCTTGAATTTGCTGTGTATTCTTTAACCATAATACTTCATCATATTATGGCAAATTGCGATAAGTTTCATGTTGATGTTCTCATAAGATGTGAACAGAACGAGTTAGGGATATAATTGGTAGATTAATATAATAGACGTCGCTCTATTACCATCGCTTTTTACAATCACAAGTATAGTATGCATTTACAAAGCAATTTTTTTCATGATGTGAAGAAAAAAACACTCCCTTATAGCAGCCGATTTTGCCAACAGGCGTTACTGAACCTTCGCCAGCGGTGTCTGGGAGTGTGTCCAAGTAAAAGAGTGCTGGAATCAATGGTCGACAGTCTACTACATTCTACTCCAGCCTGTGTCTGCCCATCACAGGTTCAACCTACTTTTGTTTGTTTGATGTTGACCGACCGTCTGTAGACGTGATGCGCACGCGTGCCAAAATGACCGGAGTGCTTGGAACCACTGCTTGCCTTCTTTCAGGCCTGTGTTTGTTTGCCTTGTTCTCTGCGCGTGTGTGTTTGTCTGTGTGTGTCCGTCCTTCCGTGCGCGTGAGCAATTGTGTGCGCTTAATGTTTGTGTTGGCATATGTTAGCACGTTCTCCCCCATTGTGTGTTCATATGGGGTTGTGGCCAGGAGAACAACCTTATAGCAAACCCATGCACGCATGTTATTCAATGCTTATAAAATGTCAGAAAAGGAAAGATAGCCCGTTTTGATGGGTCCACCATATTCCTCTCCTTAAAATCCACACACCTTTCTTCCCTCCCTCTTAGCGATAGAAGCGCAAAACACACTATATTCTACAAGAAATAATTGCTTTTGTCTGGAAGGAGTTTGGATGGGGGGGTTCTCAGCGCTTTTGCCCTCTCCTGTGAGGGGGGTTCGTGAAGGACAACTAGTCGCTTCTTTTCCCCTTCTCCCTACCTCCCTCCCTCGCTCGTTGGACATGCGGATGTCATCTGTCAAATGGAGAGGGGCGTGAGGGGGTGCGGGGGGGGGCAGAGAGCGGGGACAATAAACCTCACGCCACCATTGTGGTGTCTATGCGGAGATGAAATCAAAAGCACGGCCAAAACAGAGCTTCCCCTTCCCATTGTTAGAAGAGGCTTGATAACGATATGTTTAACAATAGTGATTATGTTTTATCCACAACAGAGGGGATATATATTATATGCCTTTTCTACCCTCCAGTTTGGTTATTAGCATTGGCAATGCCTCAGGCTTTTTATGATATAGGCCCATAATTGATCGATAACTCATTAACAACAGCTCCCACCACAGAGCATATACCAGAATCAGAAATGGGGAGAGAGAGAGAGAGAGGGAGAGAGAGTGAGAAAGAGATCAGGCTCAGCGCTTTCGATTTTCCTGTATTGACTGCGATGTTTAGCGTATAGATTTTTCTATTTAAAAAATCTATGTCGGCAATAATCTTGAGTGTAAGTGCGCGGCACAGATTGTGGCTTTATAACTGACAGCATACAATGTATCGGCTGAGGGATGGGGATGGGGGTGTAGGAATGGATGCCTACTATCCTAGGAGGTGCATATATTGTAGACGCTGTAGACGCTCACCGTTAAAATGACCAAAACTCCAGCATTTAATGGCTTTTTACGCACACAACACAATGATGTCCAAATGCTCAGTTTACCAATATATATATATATATATATATATATATATATATATATATATATTATCTGTATACCTCCTGGTCTGCTACTCATATCATACAAAGGTATAATACTACGAGATAGTATACTGGTGAATGCTGTCTATGACCTTGCATTGCATGGATACACGTATGAAGAGAGGTGCGAAAAATCACCTGCTCAACGTTACGTTAAAGAACAACTCTAAATCCATGTCTTTTTGTAAACCAATCGATTATAAAACCGCCACGATTATTGGCGTCATTATAATGAAGTGTAATCAAGAGATCAATAAAGAGGATAGCTCGTCTTATATGGGATTAGTAAGAAAAGGGAGAGAGCAAGAGTAGAAGGAAGCGGGGGGAGGAAAAGAGGGGAGAGTAAGGGGGAGGGGGAGTGGAGCGGCGGGTCCTCTCTCGCCTCAATGTTGCGAACATCGGTGTCAGAGCGCTTTCAGACTGGAGGGAGTCGGACCGAACGAGCTACCGGGGTTCCCAAATAACGGGAACATAGAGACAGACACACAGACGGATGGCGGGACAGAGCCAAAAAAAAGATACCGCATAACGGGTACCGTGTTTGTTTTTCGTTAAGCTTTCGTTTTGTAGAGACAGCAGGTTAGTTTGTTTATTTGTCTATCGATTGATTGCGTTTTAATTACCGGCCTATGACAGAGAGAGCGGGGGGAGGAGCGAAAGCCAGGAGGTGTCCCTGCGTAGCCTTACTTATTTGATTATTTAAATTCATCAAATAATTTAAATGTATATTTTATCATGCGAATGCTGCTTTGTGTGCATGTATTCGTGAGCTGACCGATAGCAAGACGGCTAATAACCAAATATAGAGAACCAAAAAGACAACTTGACTCGCACAGTTGTTAACCTTTTGTATTCTGACGAAACACCTGCTATAACAGAGTGTGAGAAATAATACTTTTTCATGAAAGTAAAACTGGAGTGACATTTATTTAGAAGCATAAACCAAAGCAAAACCGGTCTAGGCAAAGGAGGCCACTACGCGAACAGTTGTGCACCTGTCTTGATAAGCCAAATATTGAAATAGGCCTACCTTAAAAATATTGGAAATAATAGACATTTACACAGTTTATTTCTAGGCAGTTTTGTAGCTAAATGCAGGCTTAACTTTGACCAATGAGAATACAGCCTTCCAGCGTTTGAGAGCCACACCAAGACCGCTATTTACTTCTGGCAATGACTAATATCAACAGAAGCCTATTTTACATATAGCTGGCGTGGTGCATCCTACTATCCGTCTGTGTGCTAGTCTGAAGTGAGGACAGTTGTCTGAACTACCAAGGGACCATATATGCACATCGATATGGCATAAAGACACAAAACCAAAAACATGTGATTTTAGCATATTCTGTATAGAAACATATACGCCAGCGCAACCAAATAGGCTACTTAGGCTACGACCAAACATCTTTTGAAACACCGTCTACCTGGAAAGCATACGAAGACAAGCAACGAAGAACAGAAGACAAGCACGAATCGAAGAAAACTGCAAATAAAAACCAAGACGACAGCGGATCATGTTTGTTCCCTTGCCGGTGCCGTTCGTCTTTCAGAGAACTGCTTCCGACTTCAGCGCCTGGCGTATCAAGTCCCCGCTGGCTCTACGCTCCGGCTCGGGTAAGACCTTTGTACACATCCGACTAAAGATGTCTCATTTTGCCATTCTCCTGAACATGAACAATAATGTATTTTTATAATCTTAACATCTTTTCCCTGCTCTGCCAACTCCTTACACCGCCCATTGAATCCTAATAAAGGATAAGATTTCGATTGAATAATTTATAATGCAGAAATATTTTATCTTCGTCGAAGTTGGCCCACAAAAGACGTTAGGATAATTGTTATAAAAATCCGAAGTGTAAAAACGTCTTATTCCAAAATGTTGTCAAGAAAAATATGGTTCAACGGAGCCTACATCCTTTAAACAGTTGCCTGTGTGTACTATCCCATGTTTTGCCAGCCCTTTTCTCTCCCCACTTCATCCCCATCTGTCTCCTCTTCTCCCCTCCGTCTGGCTCTGTCTTTGCACCCACCCGTCTCTCCCGCTTTCGTCCCACGGACGGTTTAAGGGAATATTCATGGTAATTTATCGATCTGTTGGAGATCGATCCAGGGGCCGCTGGAAAAAAAGGGATAGAGGGTGAGCAACTTTGCGACAAGGCTGTGAGTGGAAAGGACGGAACTTACTGCCAATTCTACAATTAGCATATTCTCAAAGTGTTGATGCATAAATATTTATAGGACTAGTTATTTTGTTTAGGAAAGAACATCAGTAAAAGAAATAGGAAATTACTCCTGACTTTTTTGTTGTTTCAACAACCTGTGGACTACAAGAACGATCTTCTTGTCTTGAACTATCGGCGCCTCTTTTTGATGCTGGTGATGTCTAAAAACGATGAATGAGAGAGAGAGCGGGAGAGAGGGGGGGGGTATGCGGTCCCTGTCTCGCCTCCACCCAAGCGGAAATTTCAAATGACAGATGGAAGAGAATATATGCACCTCTCCCGGGTTGTGATGATAATGCAGGCTATCCCGCTTAACTGCATGTCAGGAGGAGAAAAACGGTTGAAATTGTTAATGAGTGCTGGTGGTCAATAGCCAGGAGGACCGTCGCCAGGAAGATGGCTTGACAGGGCACGTATGTCCATTGCGGCGTATGTCCATTGCTTTTGCTGCGACAGAGAGGGCATAGGTCAGGGACACTGAATGAAAGGGTGAAATAGACGTTGAGAGTTAATGAGAATGAAACATGTTTTAATTTTTTTTAAGAAGCAATTTAAAAAATGATGACATCAGTGAGGCTGTAGTTCAGGTTAAAGTTAAGTAGCCTAAACTCTCTTCATCCGCTTTTGTATCTTGTAGGCAAATTAGAGGTTATCGACTTATAATGCTCAATATGATTTTTATTTGCTTAATGATTTACCCAATTCACGCTCAAGGTGTACCTACCTAGACAGCCTTTTCGAGGCCCAAAGCGAGATTCTTTACATTTTCCAGTGACAGGTGAGAAACTGTTGTTTTAAAGCTTATTGCTCACATGATATCCATGTGAAAGTAGGCACATGTCCCGCAGGCCTAATCAGTAAGTTGATAATGATGAGGTGTACTACAAGTTTTCGAACGGCTACTGCACTATGGTAGGCCTAATTAACAATGTCCAGCTGATCTGAGCTAACTGAGTGATTTATTGAGTGATTTAATAACAGGGATTGTGCCTTTTGTATTCTTTTAGTATCTTAACAGTAAGTTCAGATCTTCGATTTGGCTCCCAAAAAAAATGTATAGTTTTTTGTTTGTAGAAGTTACTGTTGGTTGGTGGCCCCCCGAGCAAATGAGGGACTTTATACACAGCTGTAGTCTGCTGTAGGAAGGCTATCACTTCCATACTTGTATCAACCGGGGCTGAGGTGTGAGCAGAGGCCTAGGAAAGTAAACACACTCTCATATTCAGGCTTCAACACAGCGATATAAGTCAATACTCGTCCAAAATGTGAGGGGCTAAAAAAGTGAAAACACCCCCTCCTTTTCTTCCCTTCTTTCATTCCTTCTAGTCCCACGAGGAAATGGGTAAAAACATGAGATGTCGGTCAGTCAGTAAAGAGCACCATACATAACCCCCCCTCTCTCTCATCTAGCTCCACCTCCCTCTCTCTGTGTCTCTCTCATCTCTTTCCCTCTCATTTCTTGCTCTATCTCTGTCTTTCTCTCTATCAGTCTCTTGCTGTCTCTCTCCTTCTGTCTGTCTTTCTGTCTTTTCGTTTGTCTTTCCTTTCCATCCTGTATTCCTTATGGGATGGGCAGGTTTTCAATTGGATTTGCCTGGTCTTTTGGTCTGGCCCATAAGCCAGTTTAGCTAAGTCTGTTACCCACACTTCCTCTTCTGATCTGAGGACCAGATGATGGAGAGCTGGGGGGCTGCTGGGGGTTAAATCTCAGCATGCTTAGAGAGAGAGAGGCTAAAGTGTTGGCGTTAAGGAGTGAAGGAATGGGGGAATGAGAGAGCGAAAGAGAAGGTACAAACAGCATACGTTAGCAAAGATGGGCTATTGGGCTATCAAGTGGATTTGAGCTAAGAGCTTAGAACTTGGGTTAGGTTGACCGTGGCATGGAATACTGTATATGTGGCAAACCCACTAACCCCAAGTCAAGTGATACCACCCCACCCCCCACCCCCCCAGCCGACCACAATTTTGGCGGATGGTATAATTACAGTGCTGTTTTTCTCCAGAACTGCATATCATGTCAGCAAACACAGCATTATCCTAAAAGGGATTGCTTCAAAGGTTTAGTCATGGTTTGAAATACATTTGTGATTGGTTTTAGGGTTGATTTCCGAGTTTAGAAGAAGCTGAACAATAGCGGAGGTAAAGCTGTAGTCTTAGTAGTAGAAGTAAGTAATCACCTGGTTATACCACATTGACAGTAGCAACATCTGTTATGATAGCCATAGAAAGGTGAGGGGAAGGTTTGCATTAGTCCACATAATAAGTCCCATTGAAATCGATGGATTCTTTGGAAATACGTCTGCCGAACGCCTCTTTTCTCAGACGCCTAAGTGTATTGGGACGTGCCATTACTCCGTTAGAACTGTAGGCTTTAAAGTTGTCCGCAGCCAGAACAAAGAAAAAAAAACACTGTTTTATATCCCTTTGAAATCTCCAGAGTTATTTTGCCCATAAAAAGCCATCAAATTCAGAGACAGACCGGTAAGAAGTCATGCATTTTTGTAGTTGGGTTAATACTTGGGTCATGCTATTCAGGAAATGGCATGTCGTGACTATCCATGTGTTTCTTAATCAGATTCATAATTGTATTTTCACCCATCCAGCGTTGATTTTAGTTTTTTTTTAGTTTAGTTTCATTAGGATCCATATAGCTACTGCCAATAGCGGCTGCTACTCTTCCTAGGATTGAGGCTACACTAGACAGGATCAGAAGTCTTCATATACTCTAGTAACAATATGAAAATAACTTATGAGCCGATCAACAATGAAACGCCAGACCAACATCTATGAGTGTGTTTGGAGAGTTCCCAGTGTAGAATGTAACGGGCAGTTTCCTGGTACAGCTATTCAACCAAATTTACCACCACATACCGCTGCCTCCATGCTGCTAGATAACTCCCCCTAGCCCACACCCCGACTCCTCAGTTCTCTCTGCCCAGGAGGAGACTTTGTACCTGGGCTTGGCGAAGGCAGAGAGGGGGGTTGGGCGGGAGAGGGCTTGGAGGCCTGGATTAATTGGCTACTATTTCTCTGTTTGTGTGTGTGTGTGTGTGTGTGTGTGTGACAGCTCAGGTCTGTGTGAGAGGGCGGACAGGTGGTACACTGGATAATTGCACATTGAGGTCAATTATGGATCTGTGTTTGTGTTTCCATCTGAACCAGTATGAATTCACAGGTACTTATTGTACCAGTCGTTTTAACCTTGCACTGATATTGATCAGGCTCCGCTGACTATTCTTCGCCTGTGTGTGTGTGTGTGCGTGCATGTGTGTGGGGGAATGTGTCTGGGTGCGTGTGTATAGATCAGATTTAAGAGAGAGCGTCAGCACGTCCCAGTGCTAACGTGATTGCGAATGACAAAACGTCCACCAGGGTTTGTTAGCGACATAATGGAGAATCAATGGACAGAACAGAGATGTCAATACAACATGCTTTATTGCATTAAGCTACCTCGGCCATCCCCTAACACTGACCCACTCTATATCTCCGCCTCTCTCCCCCTGTCTCTTATGAACGCAAGAAACACATGCACCTCTTCCTACGCTCCGCCGATAACGAACTCACAGCGGACCGACTGTGTGTAGCCTCGCTGGAGAGATGACAAATCTAAATGGACCTCTGACTAGAAACTAAATGTGGAGGGGAGATTTCAAGTCGGCCCTCCCTGACAGACCGTTCCCTACCGCGGGTTTCTGCTGCTAGCGTTACCATGGAGACGTTCATAGGACATTAAACACCTACAGTTATAAAAAGCAAGTTGGTAAACACATACTCCCTCCCCTCGGCCGTCTTACCTTCAGAGCCTTAATGGTCGCAAAGGCCATTAGGAGCCAAATTGGCCTTATTCAGGACACGATGCCATACGACGTGCCAGAGTCTATATGTGTATCTTTGTCTATCTTTGTGCGCGTGTGACGGCGTGCGTGTTTGTTTTACGCGTGAGTCTCAGAGTGTGTGCGTCTGTGCCAGTGTCTATCACCCATACCCAAATCATGACGGCAAGCACAGCGGGGTCTCCTTCGGTGGCCTACTCCAGTGCACAAACCTCTCAGTGCTCAATGGTCAGTGTCCGCACGGCTGCCGCATTGCGAGTCATTCCGAACGCCTAATCGAATGCACTTGGCCACGGGCCCCTGTT
>JACXGI010002095.1:51092-79425 GCA_016801175.1 Esox masquinongy | reverse complement strand
GTGTGTGTGTGTGTGTGTGTGTGTGTGTGTCTGATGCACTGGCCTGGCTATCTGTCTGCCCAGCTCTTAACAGTCTTGATTTACACACACACACACACACACATATTGCTTCACAGGCCTGCCAAATGACCTGTCTCGAATACTTTATTGCTACTTAAACAATCATTTCCAGAAGCGGTCTACTTTTTACCACCATTAATTTACTCTTCTCCCTGTGTCTATCCTTCCCTCATACCACACCTCCCTTCTGATATAATACAGCTCACAAAAACAGTGACATGGACACGTACTGACTCAAAGCTATGCAGGTGTGTGTGTGTGTGTGTGTGTGTGTGTGTGTGTAAATATGCGTGTGTGTTCATATACAACTGTGCGTGGCAAGTGGGCAGCGGTAAATCAATGTGCAGTCCAATGCTAGGCTGAAACCTCAGTTGGAATGAGGTGGGTGAAGATGATTTCACTCCACAGTCGTAAGTCTGTGTCTCTGTTCCCCTCTGGCAGTGACTGAGAAGGCTCGGCTCTGTAGGTGTGGTCCATCGGTCCTCCCATCCTTCATTTGTCACCGTCTGTCGGTCGGGGCTCTGCCTCCTTCCCCATCCCCTCATCTCTCACTTTCTCCATCACACTCCCTCTCGTTAGGTGTCCTCCATCTCTCCCTCCTACTCTTTCAATCTATCCATCACATCTACGCTGCCCGTCTTTCTCTCAGAGAGTGTGCATTTAATGTCGAAGAGGAGCGTGACGGTCGACTGGCTCTAAGCTTCCGCAGCGGAGACTATATTCTGAGTCCCGTTGTTGCCTTCATGCAGCCTTCAGATGAGCCATGGCGATGGGAGGCTCGTTCATAGTGGACCCGTCACATCCTCGCAGGCTCTGAAGAGCATGAGTGACATCTGGGGAGTCTGTGCTTTTGCATTTTGACGGGTCAGTATAGTCCACTGACCTTCCTTCCTCTGTTCTGAAACCCTTCCCGCTCCTCCTTTATGTGTCTGAACCCAATCCGGAGGAAAAGGAGAATGTGACTTGCTTAGAAAGTTAGAAAAGCATACACTTCGAGTGTACCTGTCCATCCCTCATGCACTCCTATAGCACTCGTGCTGGTAATGCTATTTTTGTCATTTATTTGTTATTCACAAATGTATGAAATTATATGGCCATAAGTGATCTGTTTTTTGTATTGTGGATTCTCTCAGAGGCACAGAGAGTGCAAAACATGAAGACATCTGCAGCTCAGAGGAATTTATTTTCACGCCTTCTTTCTGATGAATATTATTATTTCTATTTTAAGAGTTGGCTCTGACATTGGCTGTTAGTCATCTTTACGGACGTGTCAGGTGAGTGGGAGTAGTTGATATTGATTCTTTTGCAATAGCAGCAGGGTGTGGCCTGATAGTTGTTGGCGCTGGATGTCTCTATATCTGACGGGGAAGGCTGATCGAGAGGAGTGGTAAGGAGAGAGAGATGAATGAGAGGAGGGATGCAAAGAGGAAGGGGGGTGAGTTGAAAGTACAGTAAGTAGAAATAGCAGCGGCAAACCTGGGCCTTCTACGGGTGAAATCCTTAAATGCTGTACCTAACTGAATAGTCAAGAAAGATCATAGTATTACGTGTTTACTTTCTGCACGCAACATCAAATCTCTGAAGCAGGAGAATCGAAGCTTCGTCATGATGACATCCGGAATTCATCAAAGCCCTGAGCTGGAGTTGGAGTGGAGCGCGTGTCATTTGGCTGGAGCACAAAGCAGATCAAACCGTTCCCTTAATGACCTTCGGCATAGCCTGTGATATGCAGCTGAAACATCGAGTGCTTCTTCTCAGATAGCTAACATAAACAAACAAATGGTAGCCTAGATCAAGGTCGTAATTACAAAATATTTTGAGGGACACCCACCTCCCAATATTCAAATATGCTCAAAATGTCCCCCCGAATAAATTGATTTATAAATTACAAATAAAATAAAAATGCGCAAAGCTAAGACAAGCAACCATGCACCGCCATCCAAAATAATCATTAGCAAATATAAACATAATCATAATTAAACTTAACAAATTGCCGTTATTCTAGTTTTATGGTTTACTGCAATTCTGCGAGTAGTTTGTCCAGGTGCTGTTGCCGTACCCCAGCAGAAGCCGTTGGTCGACTGCTATAAGCAGGGTAGCCATATCCACGGTTTTCACACAGAATTGGGCTACTTTTCAAACAATGTCACAGGTGAAAATTCATTGGTCACGGGTGGCGGGTTTTTGGGCTACTTCTGAACTTCACCGCTGCCGCACCATTTCTGTCTTTATATGCTTTATCGTGTTATATGCTATGCAGTTATCACAGTCTGACGTCAGCTACAACTTCACATGCGTCTATATCATATCTTAAGTTTGGTTGCCAGTGTGGGGTTCACTTGTAAAATAGTCAATGCTGTGCACCCACAAAAGTTGGGCCAGTTTTCAGGCATTTTGGGTTGGTTTTGAGCAGTCGTTCTGGAAATGTTTTGCTTAACCTGGCAACAGTGGCTGTAAGTGCTGTTGGTAGGTACAATCAATGTTGAGCACTGTACTGTCTCTCTATCTCATTACTTTCAGATGTATTAAAAAATGGAAAACTAGAATGTAATGTGAGTGTTACGCAGGCTATCTTCCTGTCAATTGTGATAGTTTTAACATCAACACGTGATTTTGCGCTGGAACTGTAATTGTGTAAATAAATCATAGTTAGCTAAAAAGTGTCAGTAATTTCATGGAGCGTCAACAAAAATTTTAGGTGAAAAAGGGCCGATTTGCGAGTGCTAACCAATCAACCGTCACTAATGTCATCTATCATAGCTAAGTTACCTGGAAAGCTAATTAGCCACACATTCACCCAGCGACCAACAATGGTGGTCATGTGAGACACTGACGTTGATATCTTACGATAATGATTTTGTTAGATATGTCAGAAAGCCCACGTGAAGTCTGAGTAAAGTAACTGTTGTTTCCGACGTCATCATACTTAATGTTGGCACAACTGAGGTTAGGTTTAGGCACAGGCACGACTAAGGTTAGGTTTAGGCACAGGTGTCTCTGAGGTTAGGGTTAGGTCAAAGGGTGGGGAGCAGCCATAATGATGGTGAAGAGTCTTAAAAATATTTTAAACATTTTTGAATGTTTTGCTCGGAGGGACTCCCAGACCCCCGGCTGATTTGGTCCCCCACAATGTTGACTCCATGGCTATGGCCTTGGCCTAGATAATTACAGAAGTAGCAGTGTTTGTAAACTGCACGTTAAAACAGCAGTTTTTTTTATGTAATATCTACATGGTCGTACAGAGGCCCATTATCAGCAACCATCAGTCCTGTGTTCAAATGGCACCTCGTATTTGCTAATCCAAGTAAATCATTTGAAAAGGCTAATTGATCATTAGAAAACCCTTTTTGTCAGAATGTTAGTTCAGCTGAAGCTATAAAACTGTCTGTCTTTAGACTAGTTGAGGATCTGGAGCATCGGCAATTGAAGAAATTTCTTCTGAAACTTTTCAGTCTATTCTTTTTCTGAGAAATGAAGTCTATTCTGTGTAAAAAATTGCCAACAAACTGAAGATCCCATACAACACTGTGTACTACTCCCTTCACAGAACAGCACAAACTGGCTCTAACTTGAATAGAAAGAGGAGTGGGTGGCCCCGGTGTCCAACTGAACAAGAAGACAAATACATTAGCGTGTCTAGTTTGAGAAAAAGATTCCTCACAGGTCATCACCTGGCAGCTTCATTAAATAGTAGCCGCAAAACACCAGTCTCACCATCAACAGTGAAGAGGCGACTCCAGGATGCTGGCCTTCTAGCCAGAGTTGCAAAGCCCAATCTCCAACTGGCCAATAAAAAGAAGAGATTATGATGGGCAAACGAACACAGACACTGGACAGAGGAAAATTAGAAACAAGCGTTATGGAGAAACATATCTAAGTTTGAGGTGTTTGGATCACAAAGAAGAACATTCGTCAGATGCAGACCAAATGAAAAGATGCTGTAGGAGTGCTTCACACCATCAGTCAAGTATGGTGGAGGCAATGTGATGGTCTGGGGGTGCTTTGGTGGTGGTGAGGTGGGAGACTAATAAAGGGTAAACGAGATATTTAAGAAGGAAGGCTATCATTCCATTTCGCAATGCCTTGCCATACCCTGTTGACGGCACTTGACTGGAGCCAATTTCCTCCTACAACAGGACAATGACCCAAAGCACATCTCCAAACTATGCAAGAACAATTTAGGGAAGAAGCAATCAGCTGGTATTCTGCCTATAATGGAGTGGCCAGCACAGTCACCGGATCTCAACCCTATTGAGCTGTTGGGGTAGCAGCTTGACCGTAAGGTACATAAGTGCCCATCAAGCCAATCCAACTTGTGGGAGATGCTTCAGGAAGCATGGGATGGAATATCTAATTGTAAAGGCTGTAATTGATGCAAATGGAGCATTCTTTGACGAAAACAAAGTTTAAAGGACACAATTATTATTTCATTTAAAAATCATTATTTCCAACCTTGTCAACGACAATATTTCCTATTCATTTTGCTATATTTCCTATTCAAACTAATTTCACGTATGAAATCATTAAAGCAAGGAAATGTCTAAGTGACCCCAAACTTTTGAACGGCAGAGTATATAGAGTAAGCGTTGAATGATTTTCAACAGAGCGGCAAAATCAACGCTGCATGCCCGCACGGAGAGGACCGCTCAGTGAGTGATGAGTGGGGGTACAGACAGTCTACCTTTACATACTCTGGCCTGTGCTTTGGGCAGCAAGACCAGAGTAGCTGACCGGCTCAGAATAATGTGACCAGCAGCAGCACCCACATGCACACCCACCGGTACATAAAGGATGTGACCAGCAGCAGCACCCACATGCACACCCACCGGTACATAAAGAATGTGACCAGCAGCAGCACCCACATGCACACCCACCGGTACATAAAGAATGTGACCAGCAGCAGCAACCACATGCACACCCACAGGTACATAAAGGATGTGACCAGCAGCAGCAACCACATGCACACCCACCAGTACATAAAGGATGTGACAAGCAGCAGCAACCATATGCACACCCGCCGGTTCATAAAGAATGTGACCAGCAGCAGCAACCACATGCACACCCACCGGTACGTAAAACATGTGACAGCTGAGTCCCAAAGAGACAGTGATACGCAGGATGGGTGCTTTTTATAAATCAGATCTACCAGACTGACAGAATAAAAAAACATCAAAATAAAAACATCCAGTTTTTACATCCAGTTTTATTCCCTGGATGTAATAAGCCAGTAAGCCTCAATCATGGCAATTCGAAACCATTTCCAAATTGAAATGTGCAGCTATTACTTCCAATTGCAAAAACAAACGATCAAGTTTGAATGCTAAACAGTCTTGAAAGGTCTCATACTCTTATTTTCATAGAAAGCTAACACCTCTGCATAAAAAGAACTGTGACTCTTACCAGATGAAATAAACAAACAAGAATGGGAAAACGTTTCACTTTCAAAATTACAGCAACTGGTCTTCTCAGTTACCAAACACAGAGTATTGACAAAAGAAGAGGAGATGCAACACAGTAATAAACATGCCCCTGTCACAACTTTTGTCCGAACTTGTTGCTGGCATCAAATTTAAAATGCCCATATATTTTTCCAAAAACAATAACATTTCTCTGGTTCAACATTTGATATGTTGCCTTTGTACTATTTTCAATTAAATATAGGGCTTAAATGATTTGCACATCATATGCATTCTGTTTTTAGTAGCATTTTACACAGCTTCCCAACTTCTTTGGAAACAGGGTTGTACGAAGAGCATTAAAATGTAAAAACATACAGGAAAGAGTGACAGAGAAAGGACTGGAAGAGAGGAAGGTATAGGGGGAGGAAGGGAGAAAGAGACAGGAGATGAAGGTAGGGCAAGGAAGGCAGAGATAGGAGAAGTACAGAGAACGGCAGAGGGAGGAAGGGAGACGGAGCTAAAGAGAGGGAGGAAGGGAGAGGGGGCTAAAGAGAGGGAGGAAGGGAGAGGGAGCCAAAGAGAGGGAGGAAGGGAGAGGGAGCTAAAGAGAGGGAGGAAGCGGTAGAAAGGAGTTGGTGGTTGTTGGATCTATTCTGTTTGGCCTTTTGTCTACTGGTTAAGTGTTGGGTTAAGTATTGGGTTAATTATTTGGTTAAGTATTGGGTTAAGTATTGGGTTAATTTTTGGGTTAAGTATTGGGTTAAGTATTGGGTTAAGTTTTGGGTTAAGTATTGGGTTAAGTATTGGGTTAAGTTTTGCTTGCTGCTTAATATGCTTGTGTTCGTTTCAGATGCTGTGTTGTTCTCAGCTCTTGGTTGAGCTTTGCCTTTTTCACCAGTTTGGGTTCTATGTGATATATTTTCACTTAGGGATTAAGAGCATTTCAGGTTTAAACTGTGTTTGACAGGTCATTACAAGCATAACAACAGTCATAATTTTGAAGGCAGGAAGCAAGCACAAGCAAGCATTTGAAAGTCATAATAAATCAATCAGTCCAGCACAATTTAAAGTAATAAGTGGATGCAGTAACCCTTGAACACGTGACTGGAAAAGACAGTTCCTTAAGTGGGCGGACTTGATACTTTGTTAAGCAAAGACATGCAATCTAAGCAGATCGGTGTATACAAAAATCACCATTATCATCAATGTCTACAACACCTAACGGTACAAAACATTAATTAACCAAAACATAATTGGTTTCACCTGAACGTTTTTCCGCAATCCACAGTTTGTTGAGGTGGTGGAACATATTACATATTACAAGCATGAAATCTTAATTAAATATATTTTTCCCTTACCAATATCAAAGATCAGACATATTGGGCCACTTAACTGTACCTCCTCCATATCTTCGTTCATTTCAATAATTCAACTGAGAATCGTTTCAGGGGAAAGAGCTTTTCGATCAATGGATGGGTATTGTGGAATAGTATTTTCACATTGATATGTGAAGTAGACCTAGAACAATGTCGTCAACAGTGGATCATCTCCAATGCCACTTGAAACAGGTTGGAGTGTGCATTTTTTCACAGACATCAAGAATGCACCGTTGTTGGGGGGGGTTGACAGCGAGTGAAAGGCATTGAAATGGACAGATGAAAAGATAAAGAGATGTGCTCGGAGCTGAGGGATGGATAGAGAGAAAAAAGAGGTAGTCGGAAGGCAGAGGGATGAGAGTAGATGTTAAGAGGCCTGTCTGTGTGTGGGCAGTGGAAGGCAGTAGGCAGCGTTGATGGGTGGATGCATCCAGTTAGCAGCTACTGTTCCACCTGACTCCTCTATGCCTGTGACCCCATCTGCACTCTTTTCCCTCTACAGTGTCTATAGGGTCCAGGTCAAAAGTAGTGCACTAATAGGAAAACATTTTAGGACACAATCCGCAGTTTCCTTTCCCAGGAGGCTTTGCTAGCTGTAGATAAAAAGCCTGTGGGGAATACAGCTGCACCACTACATGACACTGGCTAATTCCACGTCTCCTCGTGTTGCTTCCCAAGTCTACTAATTACACACTGTGTGTTCAGGTGATTAAGCATTTTGAGTTGGGTTGTCCATTTTATTTAATTATGTTTAAACCATGCATTATTTTGTTCAGCTACGCACATGTTGTGCTTGTGGAAAATGTGAACTGATGGGAACTGTCTTTTTTTTTTTACTGTATGTTTCTGCAGTTTGGTCATTTTGGTTTGTGGTAGTGCTGTGGGGGTGAGTTGGTGGTTTCAGGCTGTTGAGTGTAAAGCCTGTGTGTCTTCAATAAGTCTGGTATTTTTGTCCAGATCTCTGCTACATTATTTCTGTAATCTACTTTAATTTAAATTGTGATGTGATCTTTCTCAAGGAGGCAGAATGTAAATTAATTTTGGGATGATTGTTTTAACTAAAGGTTTTTGTTAATACTGTATATTATGTATACTTCACATTTAAATTTAGCAAAATAATAGCCTATAAAATAAATATTGTCTTCTCCATCCATTTTCCCTCAGTCCAGTGAGACAAATTATAAGTAAACACTGATCAAGCTTCTAATTTTCATTAAATTAGAATGAATGTGCCAAGCACTACAGAAATAGCTTTTCTTTGATTCTGGAAAAATGTCCTTCAGGAATGTGTGCGTGAATGTGTGCTTGCATGTGATGGGCGCGAGTGTGCCTGTTTGTCTGTGCACGCATGCCTGTCTGTTTGCTGAAGACTGACTCCTGAAGGTCATTGCAAACTTTTACCAACTCTAATGATTTTAAGTACTGCTCGGTTTACCTATTATGCAATTATATAACAATCCGTACCACTCTCTCGGTCTTAAATTATATATTTTTTTAATTTGCTGTGGACATTCTATTTTCCTTTATGTAGCACCCTATTCCCTTGCTGATATAATGCATCCCACATCAAATATAGTTAATTTTAAAAGAAGTAGGGTGCTTTTTGTAACACAGGAAGAATCTTTAGAGAGAGCCATCTGTAAAAACATGGAAAATAATGTTCCATATGGAACCATGACCGCGGTGACCCTACTAGCGATCATGCTTAAACAGCTTTTTGTTTTCATTTTCTTGTTTTCAATCAAAAAGCAGAAAATAACAGCATTGGATGAATGTATGGCCTGGTATCAGAAGAAAAGCGTCCAGCTGGCATGATTTTGCTAAAAGAAACACCGTAAATACAGTGCATTCAATTGGGGAGAAGATTAGCGTAACAGTGTTGACGTATTGAAAAAAAGTATCACGGACATAAAGCTTGTGAATACACTGCATTCAATGAAGGGAATATCTCTCCCCTTTCTCCCACCACCTCTCTCACCTCTCTCCCACCTCCACAGACAGTGTATTGAGACATACAGTAGATATGTCTGGCTATTGACTATCTGTCTTTCCCCCTCTCTTCCTCCTTTTTCTATTGCTTTTTCTCTTTCTTTGTATCTCTCCTCTCCATCACCTCCCTCCCTCCTCTCTCTTTGACTCTCTCCTTTTCTCTCTCCTCTCACCAGCTTTCTATCTTCCCTTTTACCCCCACCATTCTCTCTCCCTCCTTCTTTCTTACCCCCTCTTATCTCTTTTTCTTTCCCTCCTCTTTTCAACCTCGATCTCTTCTTTCTTCGTCCTCCACAGACAGAATACTGGGGTGTAGATATGCTTCAAGGGCTTTGGCCAACATGTCAATACATTCAAGGCAAAGAAGTTTATGATCATCTGTAAATAAGTACATTGGTAAGACAGACTGACAACTGTTTACGTTGCATTCTATTTTGTCGATCAGTTGTTGACCGGGTGACCCATTATGGATAAAAACAGGCAGAATTCTCAGTCAAGCTAGCCATCTCATATCATATCTTGTAGAGGGACAAGAGCATAATCTTATAGGGATTTCAGTAAGTTATGCACCTGTATGGAAAATATCACTCTACTACAATCTAACACGCAACTAGACAAAGGCTACAATGCTCGTATTCACAAACACAATTTGGACGTCAGTAGAAATTGGCCGATCTTTTTCAAAGCTAATGATTGTCAAATTCGCCACGCAGCTCTGCACTTGGGAGTCATGACAAAACTGAAGATTTTGTGGCAACTGGACAGTGCACTTAATGAAAGACAACTTATAAAAATAAGTGCAAAACAAGCTAATGGAATGTATTCTGAACTCAGTACAATGTAATAACTTAATTTATTAAATTCATAATATAGAGATATGTTTGTAGCAGCATTTTGGGGTGAGTAACATGCATTTGTTGCACTGCAATCATGACTCAAGCTACTCCCATGTTTTTCATTTGACCACCTGTTTTCAGCTACATTTTACAAAAAGAGTGTTGGTTGGCCCAGCCCAATGAGATACAGACATCATTGTATTGAGAGCACCTACTGTGTCAGGGTGTGTGTAAGTTGTTGTCTGTCATAGAGGTCAAAAACATTCTCTTCTGACCTTTCTCTCTCTCTTTCTCTCCCTCACACACACACTCACACACAGGCACCAACACCCACACTCCATGCACACAGTCCTGTGTGAGTTAGTAGATGCCGTGGTGGAGAGCTGGAATACTTAAGATTGCAGACGACTCTTTGTCATAATTTGTCGAATGGATATGCACTCAACATGGTGAGAGGCGTAAAAATAGGTAATGAAGACAATTATTTGATTATTTCTGAATTACAAGAAAAGGTCTCACATAAATCCTTTCTAACACCTCCTAATGGAGAGGAAAACTGCTGCTGATGCACTTTGCACTGAAATATCCCTGTGACAGAAACACGTATACAAAATTGTTCCCTAGTTTTTCGTGGACCATAGTTTTGTGGTCATGAGTAATGCACTCCAGAGATTAACATGCCATTTGGGATTAGAGTTATGAAAGTGTGTGATTCCCATGAACTCGGTTTAGGTGCCTTGTCTATATGATAGTCTATTCAGAGGGACGGTATTCTGGGATCAAATAGAGGTAAAACATTTCACATAATTTTCAACGTGCTGTAGTTCAATCAAAGGTAATAATGAACATAATTGCATATACCCACTCCTTCAGAGACACCACGAGTTCAGGGGTCAGCCATAATTGAAACTTACCTTGCTTTGTGCATGGGTTGTAGTGTCCTGAAAGGTCACTGAAAAGTCATTGGTTTGAATCCCAGAGCTATCAAAGTGAAAACTGTCAATATGCCTTTGAGCAAGGTAAGTCTAACTGCTTCTGTAAGTCACCTTGTATAGAAGCTTCTAGTGAAATGTTAAGATAGTAGATGCATTGAAATATGTGTGTTTTGAATGAAACACAGATGGTCAATATTTGTTTTACCCACGTAGTCCCCAGGGAAAGAAACTACCCAGAAAGGAGTATCCCTCATCACCATGTGATCAAATTTACCATCCTTAGACAGACCTCAATTTTCAGTTTTTTGATTTAAGGTCGATTGAGTCGACACCTGCAGAAAGCAGTCAAACCACCTGCATTCCCACCTCCTTCTGAATTCAGGTGCGCAAATTTCCACCACTTTACGGTTTTGCATGTTTTCTGCAAGGATACTTTAAAAACATGATTCTGTAGTGGACATCACTGCATGGGCTCAGGAATACTTCAAAAAACCATTGTCTGTGAACACAGTTTGTCACTGCATCCACAAATGCAAGTTAAAACTCTACCATGCAAAGAAGAAACCAGATATAAAGAAGATCCAGAAATGCTGCCGCGTTCTCTGCGCCCGAGCTCATTTAAGACGGACTGAGGCGAAGTGGAAAACTGTCCTGTGGTCTGACAAATCAAATTTTGAAATTATTTTTTGGAATCATGTATGCCACGTCCTCCAGACAAAAAAGGAAAGGGACCATCCAGCTAGTGCATAGTTCAAAAGCCAACATCCGTGATGGTATGGGGATGATTTAGTGCACATGGCAGGGGTGACATGCACATCTGTGAAAGCACCATTAATGCTGAACATGATATACATGTTTTGGAGCAACATATGCTGCCATCCAGAAAACGTCTTACTTGTATTAACATAAACATCTTGTACGTATTAACGTAAATGTCTTACATGTATTAACATAAACATCTTGCACGTATTAACATAAACATCTTGCACGTACTAACGTAAATGTCTTACACGTATTAACATAAACATCTTGCACATATTAATGTAAATGTCTTACACGTATTAACATAAACATCTTGCATGTATTAACGTAAATGTCTTACACATATTAACATAAACATCTTGCACGTATTAACGTAAGTGTCTTACACATATTAACATAAACATCTTGCACGTATTAACGTAAGTGTCTTACACGTATTAACATAAACATCTTACACGTATTAACGTAAATGTCTTACACGTATTAACATAAACATCTTACACGTATTAACGTAAATGTCTTACACGTATTAACATAAACATCTTACACGTATTAACGTAAATGTCTTACACGTATTAACATAAACATCTTACATGTATTAACGTAAATGTCTTACACGTATTAACATAAACATCTTACACGTATTACAACCGCATGACTTAGTAGTAAAAGTGCCTGGGTGCAGAACTGGCATGCTTGCAGTCCAGACCTGTCACACATTGAAAACATTTGGAGCATTATGGAGCAAAACATACGACAAAGGAGACCCCAAACTGTTGAGCAGCTGAAATCCTATATCAAGCAAGAATGGGAAAACATTTCACTTTCAAAACTACAGCGATTGTTCTCCTCAGTTCCCAAACGCTTACAGAGTGTTGTTAAAAGAAAAGGCAATGCAACACAGTGGTAAACATGCTCAAGTCCCAACTTTTTTGAAACATGTTGCTGGCATCAAATTCAAAATGCCCATATATTTTTCCAAAAACATTTCTGATTAACATTTCTCCGGTTTAACATTTCATATGTTGTCTTTGTACTATTTTCAATTAAATACGGGGATTAACTGATTTGCACATCATTGCATTCTTTTTTTATTTACATTTTACCCAGCGTCCCACTCTTTTGGAAACAGGGTATTTACATTAGCCTATCGATCATTTCAGATTAAATACAAGTACACTTGATATTGCACACCGACCAGAGCATCTGGGATGAGGGTCTGAATCAGGCACACATTGAGGCCAATAATAAGCAACTCATTCTAAAACACATTGCAATATTGACATTTCGTTGATCACAAATTACATTAACCTCCCCTGGTGTAGATTTAAACAACTCTCCCCCTGACTGAACTGTAAAAAGCATAAAACTAACCCAATCTCCTCCAGGTCCCAGGGCTCAGTTCAATCTGTATTACTGAAGCATTACAGATTGCAACATTGAAAATATATTTCTGGTTTAGCTCACTGAATACAGTCTGTGCTAACACAGGAACATCGGATTGAAATTTGAATCACGCTACAACGCTGAATGTCCGCCATAAAGATTGTATAGAGTCCAAAGTTGTGAAAATGTCAAGCGTTCCCAGTGGAATTGAGTACCAGACCAGATTTGAATTTGAGGGGAAAATTGTATCTATAATGTGTGGGGCATTGCCAGGTATTTTAGTTGTTTTGACAGATTCATATATAAAACAACCAAATCGTATGGTGCTAGTGATGGAAAAGAGGAGATCTGCATGAAGCCATAAAGTGCGAAAGGGGAAAAGAAACAACTTTTACCTTCCACACTTGTTTGGGGAAATTGGTGTGGCCAGACCATCACCCCTCTCTCTCCACCACCCTCCCTCTCTCCCTCCCACTTGTCTTTCTCCTCCCTCCTCTCATCCCAGTCTAGCTCTGGCTTGTTGTTATTTTTACCTCTTGATGTACTTCCCTCCTTTCACCCTCTCTACCTCCCTCTATTCTCTGTCTTTCCCGCCTCTCACATCCTGTCTAGCTCCAACCTGTCTTTCTCCCTCACTCTTCTCCGTAACTCCCTCATTTTGCCCTCTCCTTCCCACTATTCTCTCTCTCACTTTCTACCTTCCACTACATTCTCTCACTCTCTCCTCCCTCTTTCCCCAGTTTTTCCTCTCTTTCTCCCTACAAGGCTGTAATGATGATTGGATGATGAACTGTTCCAAGTCCCCCACACCACCGCCACACATTTTAAGATAGCAAATAATTATTTGAAGCACTGGTGGGTAAGTAAAACAGAAATACGGAGGTTAAGTACTTCACGCAAACATATGCCAAAGGCTGCCCAGGCAATCTGGATGTGACTGCTTCCTTTCTTCTCTCTTTTTTCTTTCTCTTTCTGTTTCTGCATGTTCGTCTTCGTTTCACTGAAAGTCTTTTCTGTTCACTTAAATGCAATTCAGAACAATTCAGAACGTGGCTTTTGGAATGATTATCAATACGCCTACATGTGGGCAACTATGACCACTAAGGCAGCCAAATAGGGAATGGAAATTAATGCTGTGGACAAAATGCTCTTGTATACTGTTCCTGTTGTCAAAAGGTTCTATCAATCAACAGCCTGTTTACCTTCTTGTCAGTTATTGCGTTTTAAAATACTTGAGCAGGTCATTTTAGGCATTGAGTTGGTATGTGTGCGGAGGAGTCAAAAATATGTTGGTTTGGCAGTGAATGGGTTTGTTTAGGTGTACTTTCAAAATTGTTTCAAGCATAGCTGCCAGGTTTCACATATTTTAATCTTTATTTAGACAACTAAGTTATTAAAAAGTTATTTTTTAAAGTACAGCCAGTACACATGAAAAAGGTGAAAAAACCTTTTTATATAAAACATATATAAAATGTAAATGCATAATCAAATAAAATATTTAAACATAGCTGTTTTTAAAGAAAGTTCCACAAATGAAAAACAGTTACAAAATGATTGGTTATGGGTAAATAAATATGGTTATGGGTAAATAAACTCTTAACACAGACACTTCACAGGCAGGCCTAGTAACCCCATGCCACCATCTTCAACCCCTGACTAAACTAAACCACCTGTTTAAATAGCAGCTAAACACACCACCTTCCTTTGGACTCACCCAAGTCCCACATGCACAGGGGGGTTTTCCTCCCTCATCTTAATTAGGTAGGTCAAACATAGCACATAACCAAACACAGTTTGGTTGCACGGTGGTGGCTCACTGATGTTTTGGGGGTGTGTGAGCTCTAAAGGCACGGGGAATCTTGTAAAAATTGATGGCAAGATGAAAGTAGCATGTTATCAGAAAATTCTTCTGCACGAAAGATGTGCATGGAATAACCTTGGACTTTCCAGCATGACAATGACCCTAAGCACAAGGCCAAGTTGACCCTTAATATCATCGAGCCACTCTGGAGAGATCTCAAATGTACGGTTCATGCAAGACGACCAAAGACTTTGCATGACCTGGAGGCATTTTGTCAAGTTGAATGGGCAGCTATACCACCTACAAGAATTCGGGGGCCTCATAGACAACTACTACAAAAGACTGCACGAAATCATTGATGCTAAAGGGGGCAATACACAGTATTAAGAACTAAGGGTATGCAGACTTTTGAACAGGGGTCAGTTTATTTTTTTCTTTGTTGACATGTTTTGTTTTATGATTGTGCCATTCTGTTATGACCTACAGTTGAATATGAATCCCATAAGAAATAAAAGACGTGTTTTGCGTGCTCACTCATGTTTTCTTTACAAATGGTACATACATTACCAATTCTCCAAGGGTATGCAAACTTTTGAGCACAACTGTACATGTATTAGGGTAGTGTGTGTGGACATAGTGCAATGTGGTGTATAGCCACTTTGTCAAATATGCTTTAAAAAAGACAGCAGAGAAACTTTGTATTAATGAAGCTTAATATCTTTTGAATGCAAAAATCCAAAAATGTGTCAATTATTCCTAAGGAATCCAGGGAGATATGTCCAAATCTGGCAATGAGATACAGTGGGGAATATGTGAGTTTTGAGAGAGCATACAAAATGAAAGAGAGCGTAAACACATTTTACAGTTTTTCTCGATTGCTTGACATTTTTCCCGGACCGCATAAGTGGTCCCGGCCAAGAAAAGCACTCTGACTGACTGACTATCCATCCATTGTTAAATAGCTTAGTGGTTAGAGACTCAGACTTCTATGTGGGCAACCAGTGTTCGTACCTTGCCTCCAACAGAACAAAGGATACATTAGGATTTGTTCAGGATAGACAAAAATTTCACTGACTACAAGCTTCTGTAGCTACGTTATAGTAAGCCTAAAATAAAACTGTTTACGGTTTTATTGTGACTATTTCTGGTGGATTTTCGAAGTACGCTTTTTGCACGCTTTTTGGCGTAATTAAGACCACAACCCCTGCACAGTAAAATAGGAGGGGTTTCCAAGATTCTCTCATCATTTCACTAGATGAAAAAGTCAGTTATCGTCACCTGTATTGATAGTTATTGTATCAATGTCATTTACGAATGAAAGACAAACGAACATTGTTGTGCCATGAAATGAAATAGTTTTGGCAGTGTAAAATTCATCTTCAATCTCGCTAGCAATTGCTAATTTCTTCAAAACAAGTTATGTATTAGGATTTGTTCAGGCTAGAGAAAACCTCGCTGACTTCAAACTTCAGTAGCTACATTATATAGTTAGCCCAAAATAAAACTGTTTACGGTTATATTGCGATTTCTGGTGGATTTTCAAAGTACACATCTGTGCATGCTTTTTGGGGTGATAATGATCACAACCCCTTGCACAGTAAAAGAGGATGGCTTTCAATGATTCTCTCATCTTCTCACATTATGAAAAATCAATTATCATCACCTATATTGATATTTATTGTATCAATGTCATTCACAAATGAAAGAAAAAAAACCTTGTTGTGCCATGAAATGAAATAGCTTTGGCAGTGTAAATTTCATCTTCAGTCTCGCTAGAAATTGCTCAATTCTTATGACTATTCTAAGTAGTAAGTTAGTAGATACTAGTAAGCCTATTACTGGCTAATAAGCTGTTAAAAACGGCCAGTGGCAAAAGCCATACAGTTCATAGATGCTATTTGTGGTGGAAGAAAACTTAAGAAATGTTAATCAGTTTAACACAATGCTTAATGGTGTCTAGCTAAATATTCAAACTTGGCATGATGTTAATGCAGGACAAAATGATCTGATGTCGAGAAAATGTGTCCCAATCGGTCCCTACAGTAATCTCCTTCTTATTTAACGCGTTGAATGTAGTGTATCAACCCTGTTATTCCTGTTTGGATGTTAACTAATGTAGGGAACTAGTTTCAAGAACTGCCTCGAAAGACTGCTGAAGGGTTACAGAAAATTCACAAACACCAATATTGTTCATTTTATGGGGGGTTTTGCACTGTAATTCACTAACACTTGAAATGCATCCCCAAAAGACAAGTTTAGGGTTATAAATGTTTATTCTGCCTCCGCATCCTGTGTCTGACCTGGGCCAGAGATTTTCATCTACTCCTCAGGCTATATTTTCTGACAATCTGTATACCTTGAAAACTGCCATTGTCTTGAATTATTCTTCCTGACTGGATTTCTCTCACAGTTTCGAGTTCTTGGGCTTTAGAAATCTTGCATGCGTTACCACCATCAACGGGTGTCTCTCCATTCTACAAAAATAAGAAAAAGGGTGTTTTATAAAATATGAACACAAGACTCAAATTCATGTCATTGTTCTGTACTGTCCTGCGTGTGCTAATGCGTACAAATTCAGAGTACAGAAAATAGGGTGGTCGGCATGGTAGTCAGATATCTGGACAATTGATGGAACAGTGAAAAGGCTCCAGTTTGGTACAAGAACATGGTTAAGAACGGTGCCATGAATCTCATTAGAGATCATTGTTCATCTGTCTCTTCCTCTCATTCTTCCTCTACCTCTCTCTGACGCTGTCATCCATTGTTCCAAAACAAAGGTGAGCTTTCCTGGGGCCCTTTTTATTCATGTCAACCTCTTGACTTTGTGGTCACTAATTATGCATGTTAGTTATTAAGGGTGTTAGAGCTGCAGTGATTTGAGTTTGGGTATTGAATGTCAATGTTTTCTACATGACCACATGGTGACAACTGTGTTTTACAAAGAGAGTTGTGTGTAGAGTTTTGCAAAAAAACTATTGATGGAACATTGATGGGGATTTGTAAATTGTTCTTGTGTTGCTTCCTAAGGCAAAATGTACACACAAATTTTGGTGCTACATGGAACATAGAAGACTTCATCAGCTGTCCCCATAGGGAAATCTTTGAAGAACCTTTTTGGTTCCACTTAAAATCTTTCTTGGTTCTATAATGAACACATTAAACTGAGGATTCTATATGAAAAATACTTCCTCCAAGAACCATGAAAAGTTCTCCAATCAAGACGTCCAAAGGCATCAGATCATTTTAGAACACATTTTTTGAAGAGTTTATTAACTAGAAAGCTGGTGAGTGGTTAGCTACAGGGAAACAAGAGAGTTGTCTGTGCAATGTGTATGATCTGAGGGGGAGCTGAAGAGTAGCCTGTCTGCCTGCCTGTCTGCCCACACTCTCCTGCAGCTCAATGCTGATGAACAGATATGCTCTGAACATCTAATACCACTTATGTAATTCATAATATACATAATAATTCATAATAATTCATATTATACATAATATACATAATATACATAGGAAAATAACATAGGAAAATAAAAGTCCAAGTCAATTCCAAGTCACCAATTGTTGAGAAGTCATGAAAACAGCTAATGCAAGCTAATGTTACTTGCTTGTGTAGCTGTTAATAGCATTAACTTTAACTAGCTGGCACTAGCAACTTCTCACTCAATACTTTCCTTCATTATCTGTCAAACCATCTTCTCTCCTTAAACCACCTTCTCTCCTCAAACCTTCTCTTCTCAAACTCTTTCCTCTCCTTCACAAAGCATCTTGTCCTTCTTAGTCTTTTATTCACATGGTGTTGGTTTTCATTTTCCTTTACCCATGTTCTCTACCTCCTTCCATCTCTTTTACACTACTATACCTAATTCTTTTCTACCTATTTCTCCTTCCCCAACTTTTTTCCCTCATTTTATTCTTCCTTTCCCCTCAGCCCTATTCCTTCTTCTTTTCCCCCCTTACTACACCATATTTACCTCTTCCTTTCATCCACTCCTCGCATCCCTTGGAGCCCTTCAGCTGACCCTTGCTCTCCTGGTAAATCGTCACACTTGGCATCTGCTCAGTAAGAGGCTCTTCATCTCTGTTGAGTGAGTGCGGAGGGATGCATGAATTATGTATGAATTACAATACAGCAAAGCACAGGTCTTAATGCCAGGCTGGGGAGCCCTGTACTAATTCCGATAAAACATGCAGAGGGAAGACAGCCACAGATGAAATATTCGTGCATGTCCGTGCGTGTTTGTGTGTGCGCCAGGGGCATAATGGAAAAGGGGGAGGCGGTATAGATTACAGGAGCACATTGAGCTGAACATTCACTGTGGCGCAAACGGCAGCCGAGAATTGCGTGTGCGTGTTTGGCTATGGTTGAAATTCTTCCCTTAACGGCAGTATTTTTGAAGATTATTATTCTGAAGATCTAGCAGCAAAAAGGCATAATAAGCCCCTAAGAGACTGAGTGATTCTCTATTCACGTCCCTGTCAGTGTCAACGTCCGTGTCAAGGTATGTGTGCCTTTCCGTGTGTGTTGATGTGTCAGAGTCGGCACCACTGTCAGCATGGACCAATCTCCACCGAGTAGACAGGCAGCTTCCTGTCTCTTCACCAGCGCAGGACACAAATGCACGAGCATGAGACAAGCTGCCACTTGAAACCATGGCCACACGCGCGTCCCACTCCCAGACTTACAACCCTTTAATGATCAAGGAGCTAATTCCACACCTGTAAAGAGACAAGCAGGCAAACGGTCAAAGCCTAGATTCAATCAGTTCAACCGGCAATAGCCGGCAACGTTGGGGGTGTGCCTACATTGGAGGTGTCAAAATGGCGAGCAACTGCTCTTGCGGTCATGTTCACAAAATCGCACCCATAATTAACCCCTACTGCGTTGGAAGTTACAAATTAGACATTTAAGCTCTGTGGACGTAACTGTAAAATCACGGCATTTGTATCTGCCTGAGCTGGGTGTAGGTATCGTCACATGCTGCGTGGGATTTTTACTGCATCATAGTGCATCTACTGACAGTAGGTATAACGGCGGCTTGTGGGTTTGACAGCTCTAATGCAATTAGACCTCTGACACTGCCATTGTTATTGTGTATAAATACACTCTCACACTACTCTGCTGCTCTGATAGGTGTCCCTCTCTCTGAGACACGAATGCGGTGGTTGGCTGAATCCTAATGGTATTTGCTTAGCGTGTCCTGATAGCTGTGACCTGCTTCGAGTCACATCACCTACATGTTCTCTAGACAGGAAACCCTAAATGTTGTCCAGACATCCAGTGGCTACCGCCAGGTATTGATTCTCCTCAATGCACTCAAGATGGGGACATATTTATTTTTAAGACACTTGGTTTTGTTGTTGTTTCAATTATTGGCTTGCTTGAATCGAATAAAGCTCCCATAAAATGACTATGATCATGGTGATAATAACAGGTGCTTTAGTAGAGGTGCAGAGGGCTGGAGACAGTATGTTCATCAGTATGGTTAATAATCATAATCTTCGTTACTGTTAATTATTTTAGTTCTCATTTCTCACAGCTTACCAACTAGTGTTTTGAGCATGAGGGAAGATGCTGAAGTACAGTACACTGTCCATTTGCTGCACCTGTAAGAATGCTAAATTGTTCTCAGACACTTTACAGATACTTTACAAGAGAGACAGGAAAGTTTATGTTTTGTGCATTTGATAATAATTTTATACAGTTGAAATGTTGACATTCCCTACACAGAAATTACACACAGAAGTAACACACACACACAAAACACTAGGCTAATAGAGATAATAAGTGTTATGTTGCAAACAGAGTGAAATATTTTTTCGTAGTGGTAAACTAAAGAATATCATGTTGATTTTAAAATGGGAATTTGTTTTAGTTTCACAGTGTTTTTATTGACAGCAGGAATCAGAGGGAGACAGGTGAAGGTTGGAATTGAACCCTGATCCCCAGCTACGAGTCATTAATGTGCATGAAGCAGGGAACATTACCACCCAACCCCATCTCAGACCGAAATTGGAAAAACATAACAACTGTCTAGATAGCACATTTGAGTGCTAGTAGGACCGATAGAGCAAGTTTAGCTGGCTACAGCTCGGTTCAACCCCTTTAAATTAATTTATTAATATATGCAAAACGACTGCATATGCAAAACAAAATAAACAAGGTAGGATGTTGATTGGCTGAAAGGCTTGCTGTATCAAACCATGTCCCACCACGGAAAAACGTACACTGGCACATTTTACGGTTCAAATTACATTGGTAACCAGTTTATAATAGCAATACATCCTCAGAAAACAGGCAAACACAGCATAATACAGAACACTAATGGACAAGTACAAGACAGAACTGCATATTGTCTGTGCATTGAAAATGACAATATAAACATTGCAATCCTTTGCTATACAGGATTTTTTTTTTGTATGAGCAGGCCCTGAAGTCTTAAATTCTCGCACATTGTTCTATAAACATCAGATTGTTTATCCCCGACAGTGTTCTTGCTTTTTCAGTCAGCCATCCCTACCTTTCACAGAATAATGAAAATGGAGATGCAATCATAGGCAACACAAACCGTAGCTTCTGTTGCAGAACATAATAGGATGCATTCATTCACTCAGTCACACTTCCATTCGGCATATTCATACCCTTTTGTCAGTCAGATCTTACAGTTACTACCTGCACAATGCAAGCTCTGTAAGATTAGATGAACTCTGGCGGAGTTGGCACTTCATTGAATCAAATCAATAATAAACCATTCATATGATCAACAAGATTCATAGTATGTTTGGTTGCGTGAACCAATTGTGTTTTAAGGTCCTACCGTGAACTTTTATCTACTTATGTAACTATGTATGTAACTATTGTATCAAGATTTTGGGTACTCATGTTTGTAAAATAATGATGAAATAGTCGAGGGTGGCCTGGGTGGGTTTAGATGTCAGGACCCCTACAGGTCTCTGGTGCTCATGTGCTGCTGCAGCATTGGTTTGAGTCAGACCTGCATGTTTTGGCGGCATGTTTTGGAGTCATGTTTTGGCGTCATGTTTTGGCGTTATGTTTTGGCGACATGTTTTGGTGACATGTTTTGGCGGCATGTTTTGGCGACATGTTTTGGCGGCATGTTTTGGCGACATGTTTTGGCGGCATGTTTCGGCGGCTTGTTTTGGCGGCTTGTTTTGTGATATTTTTATTATGTAGGTTACTCTGTCAGGTTAGTATTGCGGAGTAACTACAATTTTGTTGAACCATCCTCATTTTTCTACTTTCACACCCAATAAACTCTCTGTTTTAGAAATATTAATGTCCTCATGATGAATTCCCTTAGCGATTCCATTCCTCTGTACAGTGCTCTTCACGATTATTGGCGTAGTTGCTGCAAATAAGCAAATAAAGCTCTGAAAAATTGCCATTGTTGTCTATCAGCTTGGCCTTACACTCAATATATGAGGTACCTATCCTTAGAAATCAATTTGTTCAAAGAAAGACTGATTTTGTTTCCTCAAAAACATGTCATATACCTGTTATTGGCACCTCTGCATTTAGTACTTTGTGCATCCACCCCTTGTCAAAATAACAGCACATAGTCCTCTATATTATTTAATGGGATGATAGAACACATAGCAAGGGATCTGAGACCATGAATCCATTAATACCAATCCTTGCATATGGACACTCCTCTTCAGTGCATCTCAGGTTCTCAATGGGGTTTAGGTCAAAGGACTGGGAGGGCCATTGCAAAAGCTTGAATCTTTGGTTCATTTGAATGAATTAATTTGTTCATTTGTCTGACGGAAGTTACCATAATGACTACATAATGACTACAGTCTGCTGGAAGAGGCCAGATTGCAGCCAGATTTTACTTTGAAATCCCCTTATACTTTGAGTCCATGATGTCAGGTAAACTAACTAGGTTCCCTGTGCCTTTGGAAGCAAAACAGGAGAGTAGGTTTTTGTCAGTATAACTATCAGGTTTTTTTGCTATTTTTGGAAAACAGCTTTTCTTTTGTGATGCAGTATCTGGATATCTGGTTGAGGAATGATAATGCCCCCTCCTCCATTGTTCTGAGTTCAGCTATGCTCTCCTCCTGAATTGAAATGCTGGACCCTTTTAAAATTTGCCATAATAGTAGAGATGGGTATTTTTAGTCAATCAATCAAATACATTTTATAAAGCCCTTTTTACATCAGCGGTTATCACAGTGGCTAGGAAAAACACCCTAGGAGGGTTGGAATGCAGAAAGAAACCTAGACAGGAGCCGGACTCTGAGAGGTGGTCAGTCCTCTTCTGGCAGTGCTCACTGAGTTTGTGTCTCTCACATTATTCGGCAGATAATTCCACAATAATGGAGCTCTATGGGAGAAAGCCCTGCCTCAGTAAAGGAGCATGGTAAGGAGGCCTTCATCTTGTGTCTGTAGTGTACTTGTAGCTATGAACAGCAGGACAAATTCAGAGAGAAATGTAAAGATAAGTTGGAGCAAGTCCTTGCAATTCTCTGTAGGCTAAAAGTAAAACTTTTAAAATCTGCCCTAGCCTTAACAGGCATTCAATGTACAGAAGCTAGAACTAGAGGAATGTGATAATTTTTTGTTTCCTACAGGAAATCTCATTGTCTTTAAAATTACATCTTTATTTTCTGAGGAAGCATATATACTGAAAACAATAGTCGTCCCAAAAACTAGCGTTGAGGAACACCACCTTAGATTTGTCAGTAGAGAGACCATCCACACATATGAACTGATATTTTTCTAATAAATAGGATCTAAACCACGGAAGAGCAATATGGATTTCCAGTCCCTCCAAAAGTAGGGAGTGATCAATTTGTCGATAGCAGCTCTACGGTCAAGTAGCACAGGAAAAGACGCAAAGCCTTGGTCTGACGCCATTAAAAGGTAGTTTACCACCTTCACAAGTGCAGTCTCATTAATAAGATGGAGCCTAAAACTGGACAGGAGCATTTTGTAATTATATTGTTGGTCTTCAGGAATGCAGTGAGTTGCTGGGAAACAGCTTTTTCAAACTTTTTGAGAGCAACAAGTGTTTTGATATTGGGCAATAGTTTGTTTAAAGGGGCCATATGTATGATTTTACCTGTACTACTAGCATAATTACAAGCGTAAATGACCAGAAGACCTGTGCAGTTAATTTTTAGAGTAGCAGTCTCAATGGAGAAAACTAGGCTGACTACTCTAGTGACTGACTATGCTAGTTACAGACTCCACTTAGCTAGCAGGCTGCACTAAGCTAACATTTTCAGGCTTGTAGCTTTTTGTTTTTCAATTTAATTGATGAAGGTCATTAAGGTTTTGTTATATTTAATTTGTTTTTGTTCACTTCTTTTTGCACCTTCTTTACAAGGAATTTGATAAAATTCCAGCTTTTTATGGTTAAAAATGTGCCAAACAATGTTACTTAAAATACAGATGGAATATGTTTGGTTTGGGATGGTTTGGTAATTCCAAAATCTTATTTATCACTAATAGTGAGTCCACGCATTTAATTATTTGATTTGTTGCCCGGAATTAAGTTGCCTTTACAAAGGGGTTGCTTTAACAAAGGGGTTGAATAATATTTGAACAAAGGGGTTGAATAATATTTACTAAAGTGCTTTTAATTTGTAATACATTTCTAAAAAAAATATATAAGAAAATATTTCCACTTTCGAAGGCATTTAAAATGAAGTCTAGTGAGACATCAAAATGTGGATGAATTCAAGTGAGTTGACTACTTTTTGCTATATTTCGAAATGCTGTATGTCTGTTTATATCCATACCTCTTCTTCAGTCAGAAACAGTTACCACCTTTAAGGAGTAATTCATCATGAAATAATAATAATAATAACAACATCAACCACAATAATAAAACGCATAGCTGTTCAGTAGTTCAAACGGGACACATTCACTTACTTGCTGTATAGGTCATCAATATACTTGATAGAGTTCATCAGACAGATTTCGTCTCTGGTTTTGTGATTAAACGAACATGTGGTTTAATGTATTCACCACTGTGTGACTTTGGTTATCTTATAGTGTCTGCCTTCTGGTTGAATAGGCAAGGAAGCAAAATAAATAATTATAAACTACACAACACAAGTACACAGCCTACGTTTCTGTAAAGTCTACGTTTCTGTTTTCCGGGGTGGACATTTGGATTTGGTGTTTGTTTGCTGAGGTAAATACTTTTAATGAGTGCATGAAATATAAACAACACATGTTGGGGCTGTCTCTATCTTAGCCCCAAGCCCCCAAACACCTTGTTTTAATCTCTTTTCCTCCCTTTCCATATTTTTAATTTATTCCAGACTCTCCCTGAATACCAGTAAAAAAAGAAGATTGTAAAGTTTTGTCAATCCTTATGACTTAAGTGTTATACAAAACAGCAAGGAAATAGTAGAATGTAGAATAGTAGATGTAGAAGCATATTTATATACAATTAAACACGCAACTAGATATACCTAAAGAAAACATACGCTAAATCAAAGGATGCTGTACTTATATTTAAAGTCATGTTTTGAAAATGGGAACTGAACCACACGTTTGACAGGAACATTATAAATGCTGCGCACTATTTCAGTGAGTTCATCTAAGAGCACACAGCAGAGCAGATGAGCAACAACACAGAAGACATTCAGCTGAGGCTAAGTGGAAATTCTTCAAAACTTCACTGGTTTATTTATTACGTCTTAATAAAACTCCATGAATTACTTTTCAAAAAGGATTCTTCCTGATTTACATCTGACCAAGACATGTGATGGTACCATCATCTGTAAAAGTTTGCAGCACCAGTGACATCATAGTCTGGAGCCCCGTAACAGTTACAGGTATCAACCATTACGGAGTAAGATCTAATTCAGATGAACACATATGCCTATAATGTTAGCTTGGATTTTATAAGGTATAAGGCTTATTAAGCAGAAAGACACAGAAGGAGCACTGGGATAGCAGAGAGGACGCATATCAAGAATATACAAGAGGGAGGCAAACAAAATGGCTCGAGCAGAGGCATAGTTATAGTGTTGACTTGTATCTCCAGTATTGTTTTTACAAGCAGTATTTGTTTTAAACATGAGCTCATTAAAACGGAGTAAGAGGGGCATGGGGAGGACATGTCTCACCAGTCAGTGCTACAGAAATGTTTGCCACTGTGTCAGCGTCACTCTCTGTGTCCCTATGTTCATAACCGGCTATTACTGAGAAAAATCATTTCGGACTGTCATCCAACTCTGAATTCCACGTAGGAAACCAGGGCAACATCCTAGAGCTCCAACCTGAACATCTGACATCATTATTTAACTTGAAAGCGTCATAAGTCGGATGTATAGGAGGATGGGGGTCAATATGAATTGAAAGGTATTCGATTCAGGAGGGGGTGTGAGTTAGCCACACACACAGTGATGTGTGCTGGTGAGGATAAATCCTCCAGCCACATTCTTGTTCCAGTACACCCATGTCTCCGCACCTCCACTTTCTGACAAAATGCCATTATCTCCTCTGGAGTAGAAAAAATAACAAATCTCTCCACAAGCCATTAAATATGACAGGGGCAGGGCCACAGATAAATCTGAAAAGGTAATAGACGTTCATTTGGGAATGTGCCAACAGGAGTACATACCAGCAGCACATCAGCCAACTCAGACATGGGGTGAAAAGTAAGAGTATGCATAGACAGGCATATCTAAAATAAATGTCCATCGTTAATCGCATTTAATCACATCTATATAAGCATTCACACGTAGGCAAATTCATAACTGAAAGTGTCCGATTGTGTGTGTTTTACCACAACCACAAGGGGGAGGATCCTGACCAGCAGAGCAGTCATTCTGAGTTCTGTATTAGGTGGTCTGACCTGACCACCAGCCACTGACCTGACCTAACCTGACCTGACTTTCCAGCACCACCGAAGCTCTGGGGCTGCCCCATATAAACTACTTATTGACCAGGGCCCTGGGGCGCAATATAGACAACAGTGGGGAATTTGGGTTTCAGCTGTGTAAGGGTACAGGGGTCAAAAAAAGAACATGAGGAACAGCAGACACACAAACACACACACACACACACGCACACGCACACACACACACGCGCGCCTGTCCCCCCACCCCAAACCCACATGGTATCGGTGATATTCCTGATGTAGATGTGATGGGTTGTTTCTCCAGCCAATTACAGCTCAAGATTAGTGAAACTTCCACCAGATGTAAACCCCACTGGTAAACAGTGTTTAGGGGGGCTTTCATAGGTGTGTGTGTGTATGTGTGTGCCGGCGACATCTATCAAGTGACCTATAGAAGTTTAAGGGCATATGATCCCAAGGGGATAGAGGTTAAAGAGACTTAAGTATATTCCCTAACACAGCCTAGGAATCCCAGGGTAAGCCAGCTCCACACAAAATGACAGTTCAAATCAGTCAGACAGGCTTATTGCATAGAATTCAATCAGTTCTAAAATAAGATGCTCTATTGTAGCTTTAGGCAAGAATTATATTCAGCCACTAATACACGTAAAAGGGGCCCAGGAATTTATAGGGAGCTATGCCACTGAGGCGCAGACACTTTGTGATTACCCTTCATTCTTACTGCAGGGTGTGTGTGTGTGTGTGTGTGTGTGTGTGTATGTGTGTGTCTGTGGGTATATGTGTGTCAGACAGACAACTTCTGGATGAAAATAATTCTTTGTCCCACTGAATAAAAATGAAATAGTAATTTTTGTGTGTAATTATACTTTAGGCTATAGAATCATGAGTTGCATGATTCACGTACAGTATCTCACAAAAGTGAGTACACCCCTCACACCCCTCACATTTTAACACTGAAGAAATGACACTTTGCTACAATGTAAAGTGGTGAGTGTACAGCTTGTATAACAGTGTAAATTTGCTGTCCCCTCAAAATAACTCAACACACAGCCATTAATGTCTAAACCGCTGGCAACAAAAGTGAGTACACCCCTAAGTGAAAATGTCCAAATTGGGCCCAATCAGCCCCCCCCTCCCCAGTGTCATGTGACTCGTTATTGTTGCAAGGTCTCAGGGGTAAATGGGGAGCAGGTGTGTTAAATTTGGTGTTATTGCTCTCACACTCCCTCATACTGGTCACTGGAAGTTCAACATGGCACCTCATGGCAAAGAACTCTCTGAGGATCTGAAAAAAATAATTGTTGCTCTATATAAAGATGGCCTAGGCTATAAGAAGATTGCCAAAACCTTGAAACTGAGCTGCAGCATGGTGGCCAAGACCATACAGCGGTTTAACAGGACAGGTTCCACTCAGAACAGGCCTCGCCATGGTCGACCAAAGAAGTTGAGTGCTCGTGCTCAGCGTCATATCCAGAGGTTGTCTTTGGGAAATAGATGTATGAGTGCTGCCAGCATTGCTGCAGAGGTTGAAGGGGTGGGGGGGTCTGCCTGTCACTGCTCAGACCATACGCCGCACACTGCATCAAATTGGTCTGCATGGCTGTCGTCCCAGAAGGAAGACCCTTCTAAAGATGATGCACAAGAAAGCCCGCAAACAGTTTGCTGAAGACAAGCAGACTAAGGACATGGATTACTGGAACCATGTCCTGTGGTCTGATGAGACCAAGATAAACTTATTTGGTTCAGTTGGTGTCAAGCGTGTGTGGCGGCAACCAGGTGAGGAGTACAAAGACAAGTGTGTCTTGCCTACAGTCAAGCATGGTGGTGGGAGTGTCATGGTCTGGGGCTGCATGAGTGCTGCCGGCACTGGGGAGCTACAGTTCATTGAGGGAACCATGAATGCCAACATGTACTGTGACATACTGAAGCAGAGCATGATCCTCTCC
>JACXGI010002095.1:40628-50992 GCA_016801175.1 Esox masquinongy | reverse complement strand
TGGTTAAGGCGGTGCTGGAAAATAATGGTGGCCACACAAAATATTGACACTTTGGGCCCAATTTGGACATTTTCACTTAGGGGTGTATTCACTTTTGTCGCCAGTGGTTTAGACATTAATGGCTGTGTGTTGTGTTATATTGAGGGGACAGAAAATTTACACTGTTATACATGCTGTACACTCACTACTTTAAATTGTAGCAAAGTATCATTTCTTCAGTGTTGTCACATGAAAAGATATAATCAAATATTTGCAAAAATGTGAGGGGTGTACTCACTTTTGTGAGATACTGTATGTCTTAACTGCTTAACTTGATGATCCATTCATTGCTCACCTCCCTCTAGTGTGGGCTGCCTATGCCCTCCTGGTGCTGGGTGTGTGTGTGTGTGTGTGTGTGTGTGTGTGTTTGTGTGTGCTTCGTACAGATTCACCATGCCACGGCTTTCTTTGTATTTTGATTCTGCCTTTTACCTGCAATACCTCTTAATGTTATTTCCCAATAATCCCCATAACATGTCAATGTTCAGACTTGAAGAAATGAAGTCGGTGTTTAGGGTACTTTCATGATGTTTTATAACATGTTTCATGTATCATAACACTTGCATTAGGTTTACATTTAAACTCACTCTAAACACCAGATATTAGTTGCACAACTCTTAATGGCGTCATTACACACATATGGTGTGTTTCGAGTCTTTCTGTTTTTACAGTTAACTAGTATGTGTACACACAGTCAAATAAGGCCTCAGTGGGAAGCCACTGAAACATCAGGGATTTTCTTTGTGCTGAAATGTTAATTCCTAATCTTCAACCAAAAGACTAGATTCAAGGCCAACTAGTTTCTATTGAGATGAAAAATATATATAAAATATATATAAATAAAGTAAAAAAAGAAATGACAGGCAAATACTAAAAGGCTCAGAACTAAACAGAAAAAGGCTCAGAAAAAACAGAAAGTGTTACAGTGCCCCCCGTAAGTATTGGGATACAAAGTCAAAATTGCTATTTGTGCTGTATAATCAAGGCACACAAAAATACGGGTCTGCGTTTGGTATCTGTACGACTAATCCAACATGCCTATAAAAAGAAAAGCAAACAATTTGGATGCTAAAAGAGGAACTGAATTAGAAGCACTCAGTTAGAAGCACTCAATTAGAAGGAACTCAGTTAGCACAGAAGTTGGGCATAGCCAGATCAACAGTTTGAAATGTCCTCGAAAATCAATAAATCACTGGTGTTTTCTGCAATCGGCAATGACCAGGTCAGCTAAGGAAAACAACAGCAGTTGACAATGGAATAAATACCACAGCTGTGAAAACAACCCTAAAATACACTATACTGTACGTCCAAAAGTATGTGGACATCTGCCCATCACAACTGTATGAGCTTTTTGGACATCCCATTCCAAAAATATGGAGTTGCCCCCCCCCCCCTTTGCAGCTATAACAGTCGCCACTCTTCTGAGAAGGCTTTCCACAAGATTTTGGAGCGTCTGTGTGGGAGTTTGTGCCCATTCAACCAAAGGACATTTGTGATGTCAGGCACTGATTTTGGACAAGAAGGCCTGGCTCGCAGTCACAATTTCATCCCAAAGGTATTCAGTGGGGTTTAGGTCATGGCTCTGTGCAGGCCACTCGAGTTCCTCCACACTAACCTTGTCAAACCATGGCTTTATGGACCCCGTTTTGAGCACAGGGCACAGTCATGCTGGAACAGGATTTTTTTTTTTAAATTAAAAAAATGACTTGTGGCAGCATCCTTGTGGCATAGGATGACTTGTTGCATAAGACTTGTGGCATAGGATGACGTTTAAAGTCACTGAGCTCTTCGGTACAACCCATTCTTTGTTTGTCTATGAAGATATCATGGCTATGCGCTGGATTTTATACACCTGTGAGCAATGGGTGTGGCTGAAACACCTGTACTCAATAATTAATAGGGGTGTCCACATACTTTTGGCCATATAGTGTTAGTGTGTGAAATCACCAACAACCTCTAGAATGCTTGGGTAAAGTGTTTCATTCGACAATCTACTGCTAAGACATTGGCAGCAGAATTAAAGTAGCTACACTGCAAAATGAAAACCTCTGATCAGCGCCAAAAACAGAAAAGTCAAATTAGAATTTGTTAAAACAAGAAACCAGGCAAGCCTAGTTCAGCCGGACCGCAATAGAAAGTATTCCTATAGTCATAGGAATTGAGCAATTGCTAGTGAGTCTGCCAAAGCTATTTCATTTCAGGGCATAAGAACGTATTTTTTTCTTTCATGGCATAACAACATACTTTTTTCTTTCATTCGTGAATGACATTGATACAATAACTATCAAGAAAAGTGACGATAACTAACTTTTTCATCAAGTGAAACGAGGAGAGAATCGTGGAAATAAAATAAATACATGTCGTTGTTCACAATATATTCGAACTTGAGCCTTCCACGTGAGAGGCACTGTCTTTAACCATAACGCCATGGCATTATGCATTTCACCAGTCGCTAAACACTATTGAGCATTGTGTTAAACTGATTAACGTTTATTATTAAGTTTACCCCCACCACACATAGCATCTATGAACTGTTAGCTTTTGCCACTGGCCGTTTGAACAGCTTATTAGCCAGTAATAGGCTTACTGGTATCTACTAACTTCTTAGGAATAAACATAAGAATTGAGCAATTGCTAGCGAGACTGAAGATGAACTTTCTATGCTAGAAACAGTCGCAATATAACCGTATACAGTTTTTGTTAAGGCTCACTGTAACATAACTACTGTAGCCTATGTTGTAGCCAGCAAATGTGTTTGTCTATCCTGACCCAAAACGCATACACGGATGCGTACTTCGAAAATCCACCAGAAACAGTCGCACTATAACCGTAAACTGTTTTATTTCAGGCTTACTTTAATGTAGTTACTGGAGGTTTTAGCCAGCAAAGTTTTTGTCTATACGGAATAATTCATAATGCGTACTTCGCTTCGCCTGCGAGGAGATACGAACTCGGGGCCTATAGTTCACAGGTCTGCTTCTCTAACCACTACACTATTTAACAAGGGTCAGTCACTCAGTCACTCACTCACTCATTCACTCACTCAGTAAGAGACAGAGTCCGGCAAAAAAGTACAGAGATCAGCCATTGCACTTTTGAAACAGAGTTTTATGGACAGATCAGCAAAGCTGAACTTTTAACAAAGTGATGGGAAGGCAAACATGTGGAGAAAAAAAGGATCCGCAGATGATCCAAGACACCAACTTGGTGTGGAGCATGGCGGAGGTTGTGACATGTCATGGGCATGCATGGCTGCCCCTGGAGCAGTTCTCTCATTATTGAGGATGTTATGAACGATGACAGCAGCAGAATTAATTCAGAAGTGTATAGAAGCATCTTGGCTTCAAATGTACAAGAAAATGTCACCACACTTAACAGGACAATGACCCAAAAAACACTGCCAATGCAATCATGGAGTTCATCAGGGGACAAAAGGGGAAAAGAGTTTTATGACATCAATGGGTCGCAGACTCACTGCTGTTATTGAATGCAACTAAATACTAGCATTTAAACTTCTTACCTTCTCTTTAAGTTGAATTGTCTCCAATACTTATCCTTGCATAAAATGGGGGGATGGAACTCTGAAAGTGCTGTTTTTCTTAGTTGGAATAACATGTGTTGAAACAGCGAGAAATAAAAGGTGCTATAGGGTACTTTTGCCTCATATTCATCTTTTAATCATATTTTCATATGCCTTGAGTGTACAGCAAAAACAAAAAAAATTACTTTTCTGTCACAATATTTACTGAGGGCACTGTACATCTAACTGAAAAATGCCTCTCTCATGGTGAGTGAGAGGTAAAACTGGTAGAGACATTCCCTGAACAAAAATACTTTAAAACACAACACACTTCAAATGCTCCCCAAATGGTGCCCTATTACTGTTTCCCAAGAGCTCTAGAGTCTCAAAGCTAACAAAGACGGACGCAATAAAAAACAACTAAGCTGTTTTGGAAGTATGCATTCTCTGTCTGAGTGATGTGATTGTTTACCGAGATCATCATCTGGTCATCTGGGGCCGATGGGATGAAGAGTGCCTTGTCCAGAGCTGTATAGGTCATCTATCACAGATGCAATTTCCTCCTCCACTCTGGTTTTCCTCCTAGGCTACCAGCAAGCTGAAGTTAGACGGAATGCTTTGCACCTTGTTACTCTGCCCGGCAACGCGGCGTCTCCATGGTGACTCAGGTTCCCACCAGTGGGGAATTAATAAGGGTGGTACCTAAGTGATGTCACAGCTGGGTCACCGATGGTACATGACAAGGCGGCAGACATATTTCCTCATATTTTATCAATAGACCAGTATTCTCTGGTGGACATTTGGGGTCTCAACAAGACATGCAATAATGTCTAACCTTTAATGGAATTGGCAAGAAGTTACAGCAAAGTCTGTCTATGTCGGCCTTTATGCCATACGTCTAAGATGGAATGACTTTTAATTTTATGAGAATAGAGATATTTGTTAAAAGCTCTGGTGACTTTTATCCCCATATCTCCTGGGTGATGGATGTGCATACCCGAGTAAGAGGATGATGTCACTCAATGGAAATCATAGTTCATGACCTTGGCTTACAGATGATGACAGAGAGAGTTGGAGGGAGAGGGGGAGGAAGAAGTATATCCTTTCATTCTATGTTTGTAGTTGCACTTTTTGTGTGAATGCTTTCCATGCCAATAAAGCCTTTTGAACTGAATAATGATGGAGACTATTATAACAAACATAGTGCAAGGGGAAATCTTACCAGAAGGACCCGGGCTGTGTCCAAAATATATGTATTTTTCCCAGTAGGGTCATCAGTCAACAGACCTCACACACCCCACCCCTAATTTATAGTTTATAAATGTTTGTATATACAGTAAGTACCTAAAATGCCTTTAAAGTGTTGTAGCCATATATAGGCTTATAATAGGCATGAAAATGCTTAAGGATTTTCAAACCCCAGGTATGTGTATTTTAACAAAATGTAAGAAAATGTTGAATGAGATAGGTTCAAACCAGAAATATTCCTGCAAAGGACTTAATTCATTATAAAAGTGTATTATGTAGCCAGAAAATGTAACCAAAACATTCATCAGGACCAGTATAGCTGGGATAATAGCTTGTGGACTAGTTATATGTCATCAGCTGATAGAGACATTAATTTAACCATGACTATTCCAGTAAGTAAGTAGATACTGGTAAAGCCTATTACTGACTAACAAGCTGTTAAAACAGCCACTGGCGAACGAGGATTTGTTCAAGATAGAGGCTATACTGACAGCAATTAACGGTGCAGCTCTATGGTGTAGTGGTTAGCGACACAGCCTTCCACATGGGCAATCCGGGTTTGAATCTCAAGAGGGTAATACTTTCTATTGCGGTCCGGTTGAACTAGGCTTGCCTGGTTTCTTGTTTTAAAGTACTATCACAAGGTCCCAATTCGTCCAGGGGTCATGCGTAAACACAACACTGTGCATAAACCACGAGTGAGTTAATTTCCAAGCAAACTTATCAAAATTAAAGTTTCCTTATGAGTGAGTATGAATGTAACCACGTGGTTACATTCATTGAAAATATAGGTTCAACAGGTCTGAGAGAAAATGCAAGAGTAATAATCCAACCAGGTGCTCTTGCTCTTCCGAGTCCGGTGTGAGGGACATTCTACAAAGAGTGAGCACTCACAAAGCCCACGGTCCAGATGGCATCTGCGGCCGCGCCTTCATCCCCGGTCGAGTTGGTGCCAATCTGCTTTAAGGAGAGTAACATCATGCTGGAGCCCAATAACCAAGGTTCCATGTCTTAATGACTACCGCCCCATCACACTCACCCTGGCCATCAGCAAGTGCTTTGAGAGGTTTGTTATTTCCCACATCAGAGGCAGTCTGCCAGGATCACTGGACACACTCCAGTATGCCGCCCGCCACAGCACAACGAAAGATGCAATTTCCATCGTTATCCACACAGTTGCAAACCACCCAGAGAAGAGGAACACCTATGTGAGAATGCTATGTCAGCTACGCTTTTATATTTAATCATCAAATGAACCACAACCAAGAGAGCCAAATAAACATTTTCGCATGCACTCAACCTCTGACACTATAACTCCTATACCTCTACCTCGATCTCAGAAAATAGTTTTCTTTGTAGTTTTGGTTGAGCATTTGTATTTGCACTGTGTATTTCCTGAAGGTTGAGTTATATAGTTACTTTGATGACCAAAACAAAACCGGTGTTTTATTATCCACAGCCGTCTAAGGGAGAGAATACCACGACATGCTTTATTTACAACTGTCTGAGTGTGTGCGGCCAATGCCAGTTCATTGGTGATACTGACACCAAGGAACTTTAAGCTGTCTACCCACCCCACTTTAACCCTGTCATTGTGGATGGTGATATGCTCTTCCCTACATTTCATGTTATGACTGCCAGTTCTCTGACCTTTTTCCCAAAAGACTCTTGTACTTATCGGTGAAGAGACCTTCTGCCGTTTTGTCGTCAGCAAACTTTGACAACGGTGTTGAGTTGTGTGTTGCCACACAGTTGCCACATTATGGGTGAACAGAGTACAAAAGGGGGCTTAACACCCAACCCTGACAGGCCCTCATGTTACAGGGTTGGAAAATGTCAGTGAATACTTGCCAGCTGTTCTGTCCTTTGAACACCCAGGTATTTCCAAACTGGCCCAGGAGCCATGCAAATGTTAGCGCTTAAAATATTTCTCTCACATCAGCTACGGTGACAGACATCAGATAGTGATTAGCAGTTGACCTTATGCATGTATTTTGTTACTGGCCTCAAAACAAGCGTGGAAAGCATATAGCTCGTCTGGTTGTCTGATGTTGCCGGGCACCTGTCGTTTGGTATCCCTTTGTAATACCTGATAGTTCACAAGTGGTGCCACATTCTTCAGTCAGAGCCGACATGGCAGGATTTAATCTTAGTCCTTAGCAGCCGCTGAGAGCAAATTTTCTATTCAATAAAAGCATTTTTGACTGATGTGTTGGACAGCACTCTCCACCACCATCATCAAAACACCAAAAGAGGGAATATCTTTTGGAAGAATGGTGTTCCATCCCTCCAGTAGTTCCAGACTCGTAGAATCTATGCCAAGGCACATTGATGCTGTTCTGGCGGCCCAACACCTTACTGAGAGACTTTATGTTGGTTTTACCTTAATACTTTGAAAATGACACTATTTGACATATGAAAGTATTTGATTGCCTTGGGTGGCTGTGCCATCAGAAAATGTATCAACCACTTCCCTTTCCTACCTTCCATTCTCCCTCTCTGTCTCTCTCTATCTTTCTCTGTAATATTCTTTCTGTCATTGGCCCACATCCTTTTCGACCAGTACAACTGTTATTGTGCTGGACTGCACAGAATCCAAAATAACTATCCTCTGTCATATGAACCTCCAGGGCCAGCTTTAGCCTTTTGGGAGCACTAGGTATTATTTTGTTTGGGGTGGGGGGCACCTCGTAGAAAAACATGTCAGTGAGAAACATATCTTTTCAAATTAATCATGTGCAATTCTCTTAATTTTGCCATGGGGCAGAGGGAAGATATAGCTTTAATGCAGGTTTTCAGCAATTTGCTGTTGGGCAAAAATTACAAGTTATAATTTTTAATGTTTAAATTTTATTCCTTTTGCCACTGGGAAAAGACAAAATATTTTGTAACTTTATAGATCAATTCCAATAATTTTACACATTGTGTCATGATTTGATAATGCATGTTAATATGATATCTGAGTGAGAGGGCCCCCTGGATGTCAGGGGCCTCAGGGTGAGCCCTTTGTGCCTAGTCTGAATTAGGCCATGTTTACTCTATAGATTGAAGGCTGAACTACTAAATCTAAAACAATTTGGCTAACTGACTGACTGTCATTAACAAATTCACGATAAATGTAATTAACAGATATACGGAAAATCCCATTCTGAAATTGAGCTTGTGTATTGTACTACTTACTCTCAATAGTAAGTATTGAGAGCCTCCACCTGACTTCCAGGGGGCCCTGTGGGCCCTATTTGGCCATTGTGTTGGTCAGGCCATGCTAATCCCATCTTCATATATGCTCAGTCAGCTGGCACTGCAAGCAAGGTACTAATGATACTAGGTTCCGTGGATGCCTCATAAATTCAAAACCCCAATACAAAAGTACTTGTAAATAATAAATAAAGCTCCTAAATGAATAAATCAGCCTGAACTTGGTTGGATTTGTACAAACTTAAAATTGTTTTTCAGTATTACGGTTCAAAACTAATTTCAGTATGAATTTAGGGTGAATATGATAGAGAGGGGAGTGGTAGGGATAGATACCAGAGATCAGAGGGCCTCTCATCACTGTGACAACTATGACAGGGCCTGGAATATAATTGGTGAGTGGTGCTAATAAGCAGCCACTCATCTCCCTCTCCTTTCACAGACTATTCGCCATAAAGATAATCTCTCACTCGTTCCAATTCATTAAGCCCCTTTCTGAGGTCGGTCAGGGTGCTGGAGCATTGAGGAAATATGTGCAAGGTTCTCTCTCTGTGTGTGTGTAAAAAGTGTGTTTTGAAGTGTTATTGCTATTTTCCTTCTCCCTGCTACAAGGGTCTAATGGATAGAAAAATGTTGTGCTGGGAAATTGGGGGAATGTGTGGGTATGTGTGTGGGTGTGTTTCCTAGAGTTTCTGTTATGTTCCCCCTCTCTCCAGCGCGGGTCTAATTGATGGAGAAATGTTTATGGCACAAGAGATGTTAAATAAATAGCAGGCTGTTGTAATGTATATGGTGAGCGAGAAATATAGATAAAAAGAGGGTGAGGGAGTGGGGGAATGATTGGTGATGAAGATGCTAATGGTGGTCAGAGAGCATTCATCTTCACTGATGGTATTTCCCTCTTAACTGCTGAGTGGTTAGGCCGTGTTTTTAAGCGCTGAGTAGTGGTGCTGGACCTCAATGTGGGCAGAACAGGTGAAAGATGAAGGTTAAAAATGAGGGCCACCATTTCTGCAGCACAGTACAGCAATAACCTCACCAGTCTGACAACACAGCGATGCCCGGAAAGCAGGTTTTCCATGGGGGACCAGGACGTACAGCACGTATATTGGTTGGTGAGGGGCTGTCCGTTGCTTCATAAGTCAGTGGAGGTTCACAAGTTGCTGGTATTTATACCTGTAAAGGAGTTTTGTTTTAATGAGATGTACTGAGGGACACAGGTCTACATAGCTAATGTAATTTAAAACAGTGATAACAACGGTGGTAAGCATCATGGTCATTTCTAAGTTTTGTATGGCTAGCTCTAATTCCAGTAGGTTTGGCTGAATTTAAAAATGACCTGTTTTTAGGAGAAAGTCATGATCCTACTCAAATAATCTCTTGAGGTCCATTAAAGCAGTTCCTCAGTGAAGATCGACTGCCTTGAATATATTACTGGAGGATAGGCAGATGTGGCTAAAAAATACATGGACCAAATAACCATGATCCGTTACTACTACATAACGATGAACTGTTAATAGTAAGAATCATGAAATAATCTATTCAAGTGTTTCTGGATTGTTTGTTAGGTCAAAATGTCAGTGTGTAAGGTGGGTAAGGTGTTTATTTTTGGAGTAATTACAGTAGAATCATTGGAGATGGAGATGTTTATGTCCCTCATGATACACCACAGTAAAATGGAGAGGAATTGCAAGAGGAAATGGCAGAAAGGTAGGATGGGTTGTCGTTGGACTACAGAGGTTGGATTTGATATTGGAGTGAATTGATTGGAGTGAATTGATTGTTCATCTGCTCTTCATAAAAATCACTTCTGTAAAAAGAACATTTAAAGGTAATGATGAAGTACATATACTGAGCCAGGGTAAAATAATAATTGCTTTGCATCAGCCACTGATTGATGTAACCATTGATTCAACTGGTTGATGAATACAAAATCTCTATGTATTGGCTGATTGAAAATTTCCAGAAAAACTCACTCAAAACCAGCTACAACACATCTGAATCTATCGGTTTCATCACCTACTTGCTTCAGTCCTCTGATACTGAACCTACGCAAGAAGCTCAAGGTGATCCGCCTCAAACTGGATGGCGGATGATTTATTAAACCTCACGATAAATAAACAATAAAGAGACGCAGAGGCCTCTGATGTTGGGGTGAACCTGGCCGATTATTTATTTATTTGGATTCCCATTTACCTTTTGCCAAAGCCGCATCTTCTCTTCCTGGAGTCCACACAACACAAAACATGACAAATAACATAACATAACACGGATACAGTGATAGAGAATAAGGGTGGGTGGGTGGGTGAGTGGGGAGAGCACCAGAGCAAGAACTTCAAAACAGATTGGGGGGGGGGGGGGG
>JACXGI010002095.1:23707-40528 GCA_016801175.1 Esox masquinongy | reverse complement strand
TGTGTACTTGTCAGTGCGTACGTGTGTATATTTCCTCTCTCCTCACCAGAACAGAGGCTCCTCAGAAGCATGATGCTTCAAGCTATTGATCAGGCTTGTTGTCAGAGCGTATCTGAAATCATTTCATAGAGTGATGCCTATTGTTGTATACAGCATATTTTTTACTCTTTGCTCTCTTTCTGTCTTGCAAGCTTGTCGGGGATTGCCTCAAGTGTTTCTCTGTGCTTGTTTGCAATGGATGAAAAGATGGACACCTCAGTGTGTGTGTGTGTTTGTGTGTGTGTGGGTGGGGGGGGTGGGGGGGTACTAGAGAAGTTTTGGACAAGAAAGCAGAAAGCATACATATGTAGGCACCAGTGGAATCTTTTGTTGCTGTGGTTGGACATTCTGCATGGGCCTGGGAGTGGATGGGGCGGGTTTCCATTGATTGTCTTCGAATGATTTTGAATTAATTTCATTTTAGCAGTTTAAGGTGTATTACATTCACTTATGTATCGCTACAAATTACACATTTGAACATTTGAAGTTACCTTGATGACAAATCTTTCTGGATACAATTTAATGAATTGTACTGCAACTACAGATAGCAATACAAACCAATACATTCTGCTATAAAGTAGTAGATACCAAAACAAGTAGATCCAAGCCCAGTTAAGGGTAATTCTACTCACTATGTGGTGTGTAATCATGGCTTCAATCTGTGAATTTCAAGCCACTTTTGGTCAAATCCAGATTGCTGATGGTCTCTCTCTCCCCTCACCTTCATTTCCTCTTCTCCATCTCCGCTTTCCTCTATCCTCTGCTCCATGCAGTCCCTCATCTCTGCCTCACAATTAATACTCTTCCCTGCTTGGTAATGTATAGGAATGTGCTTATTATAAAAACACTAATTGAGCTTAAGCTTTTTAATATATTACTTGTAATTTGCTCAAAATGAATAAGGCTAGTAAGGCTAACAGCTTCTTGTATTTTCACACGCACCTTCCTATGTTTAGCCAGCACAGTAATAACTGATGGCTGAAGTAAAGAAAACTTATTTGAATTCAGTCTATTATTACCTGACACTCTCATCCCTCCTCTCCCTTTCTCTTTTGCTGCTGTGGCTTAAAATGTTACAAAAAACTAATTTGGAGAAACCCAAATTACTTTGAAAACGGATGTATTTGCCTTGTACCCGACATTGTACTTACGACTACCTAACCCTGGTGAAATGATTCTGGGACATGGGAATTGAAACTGTATCTTTTGCATCCAAAAGTATGAAGTGATGTGTGTTGCGTAGTATCGAGAACACATTTTTCTCACGCTGCTGGTCTGCATATTGATAGTGCAATGTTTCTCAAGTCGCACGTGCAAACAATAGTTCAAGGAGCTCAATAATCTTAAGAACATACCACGCCAGATAATCTGTTTACCAAGCAAAAGCAAACAACAACAAAGCTTTAAAGTCAATATTTATTTTTTTATTAGTTTCTTACCGTGGCAGCAAAAATTTTGCTTTGGTGGAGCACAGCGGAAACACTGGTAGCCACTGTTACTGGAGGAAATGCTGTGGTATCGGCTTACCTTCTCTTATTGACCCAGGTTGGACTGAATAGGGTAAGATAGGGAAAAATTAAGCCAACAGTCTGTTTTACATTTGAGTTGTCTTAATTCCTGTTGTGCATGGATAAGATGTGTGCAGTCAGACTGAATGCTAGGGGTAGATGGGGGATGAAATGTGTGAATTAAACAATTTTCAGGGGTGGGGGAGGGCACACACCAATGTCTGATACAGGAATGAATTCAAGTGGAGCATGCCATCTGTGATTATTTTATGCTGAGTGTTGGTCATAAGTCAGTATTTCAGAAGAGATGCATTTGAAAGAACAAAACTATGATACAGCCTCCTGTCTATAAGATGTTCCTGGTCAGTATGGGCTGAGTTAATAGTCTAAACACGAGATAGTGATTTGCAAATGCATTGAATGTATTTTTGTAGGTGTTATTTAACCACAAGGGAATAGACAATGAACATAAAGGCTCAGAATTCATATCAGTCATTGGTGGCAGCAACAAATGAAATGTAGTGTACGCTCAAAACGTGATCAAAAGGAGCTATCTATGGGAGTGCAGATGACTATTCGAGTAGCAGACAGGGGAGCAGATAATGGGCTCAACCATATATTTATGTAGTTGGTGCTGTATGTTAACTAATATAAATGTGTTTAACTTAAATGGAATTTGTTAGTTTACAATTATACGAGATATGCTCCCCACATACAAAAACACAAGAACTCCCAGAAAAGCGAGAGCGCAACATCATAATTTCCATGACTCCCACGGTGAGGAACATTATGCTTGTAGCCTAGTCCTTACTGGTGAATTGGTTTGGAGCAACTGTAATACATAATACATAAAAAGAAATCAGGTTGAATGGCAATGTGCAATTATCAGATGTAAGCTGTAGAGGTTCCGAGCTGTGTTATTTTGCGAAGTGGAAAATATAGCAGGAGTCTTATCTGGAATCTGGTACAGGCAATGTGTTAATATCTTGCTAGCTAAGAATCAAGATGTGCTTTGTTGTTATGTTGAAGAACATAAGCACACAGCTCAGTACCAAGGTAAGCTGTTGAGCTTTAGTATGCTATGAAATACATCTGGGCTCAGTTGAGCTTGCAAAGAAATATTTGTGTCTGTCTCCTTTCAGAGTTGCACATGTCACCTATCATCATTCAGTGCGACAGTACTGTGAAATACAATTGATAGTTTTCATGTGACATATTGATAGTTTTCATGTGACATCACGGCATATGGGAACGCTCACTTGGCGGGCAAAACAAACTCTCCTTCCATTGCCCTCCATCGACAACTCCACAACTTTCAATAGTTATGCTTCAAAATGCCAGATAGTTGCAGTTCCATTGGATGCGCTAACCGCATATACTATACTACTATATACTATTTATTGCATTTGCAATCATATCTAAATTTATTCATTGTAATGAATGACACAGTCTATTTTTATCTGCACCGATGCAACCAACTCCAATGGCCTAGCTAACATTAGTGAGGCTAGCTAAATCTCCCTTGTTAAACATATAGCGTAAGCTAAGGTAATAACAAAGTTAATACAGGAGAAAATCACAACAATACAACCACAGCAACCCAGGCTGTCAGTGGTGGGTCATTTAAACAGTAGGAATGGTTTACCTGACATTGGGAAAACGTTTATATTACTACCAGTACAGTTATGCTCAAAGGTTTGCATACCCTTGGAGAATTGGTAATATACAGCCCTGGAATGAATTAAGAGACCACTGCACCTTTTTCTGTCCTTTCCGAAAAAGTCAAAAAGGAAGGTTTTGAGTAAGGAACAGAAGGATTAAAATTAAGAGACCACTGCAAATTGTTCCTCACTCAAAACGTTCCTTTTCAACTTTTTTGGAAAGGAAAGAAAAAGTTGCAGAGGTCTCTTAATTTTTTCCGGAGCTTTATGTACGATCTGTAAAGAAAACATGAGTGAGCAGGCAAAACACATTTCTTTTATTTCTTAAGGGATTCACATTCAACTGTAGGTCATAACAGAATGGCACAATCATAAAACAAAATATGGCAACAAAGAAAAAAATAAACAGATCCCTGTTCAAAAGTCTGCATACCCTTAGTTCTTAATATTGTGTATTGCCCCCTTTAGCATCAATGACAGCGTGCAGTATTTTGTAATAGTTGTCTATGAGGCCGTGAATTCTTGCAGGTGGTTGAGCTGCCCATTTGTCTTGGCAAAATGCCTCCAGGTTGTGCAAAGTCTTTGGTCGTCTTGCATGAACCGCACGTTTGAGATCTCCCCAGAGTGGCTCGATGATATTAAGGTCAGGAGACTGTGATGGCCACTCCAAAACCTTCACCTTTTTCTTCTGTTACCACGGGAGGGTCAACTTGGACTTGTGCTTAGGGTGATTACTGGAAAGTCCCATGCGCAGCTTTCGTGCAGAAGAATGCAAATTGTCTGCCAGTATTTTCTGATAACATGCAGCATTCATCTTGCCATCAATTTTCACAAGATTCCCCGTGCCTTTAGAGTTCACACACCCCCAAAACATCAGTGAGTCACCACGATGCTTCAAAATGGGGATGGTATTCTGTTCACTATAGGCCTTGTTGACCCCTCAAACCCCTGACCATAAAGCTCTATTTTGGTCTTGTCACTCCAAATTACAGTGTGCCAGAAGCTGTGAGGTGTGTCAAGGTGTTGTCGGGCATATTGTAACCGGGCTTTTTGTGGCATTGGTACAATAAAGGCTTCTTTCTGGCAACTCGACCATGCAGCTTACTTTTGTTCAAGTATCGTCGTATTGTGCTCCTTGAAACAACCACACCATCTTTTTCCAGAGCAGCCTGTATTTCTCCTGAGGTTACTTGTGGGTTTTCCTTTGTATCCCGAACAATTCTTCTGGCAGTTTTGGCTGAAATCTTTCTTGGTCTACCTGACCTTAGCTTGGTATCAAGAGATCCCCAAATTTTCCACATCTTAATAAATGATTGAACAGTACTGACTGGCATTTGCAAGGCTTTGGATATCTTTTTATATCCTTTTCCATCTTTATAAAGTTCCATTTCCTTGTTACGCAGGTCTTTTGACAGTTCTTTTTTGCTCCCCATGGCTCAGTATCTAGTTTGCTTAGTGCATCCATGTGAGGGCTAACAAACTGATTGACTATTTATACACAGACACTAATTGCAATTTAAAAAGCCACAGGTGTGGGAAATTCACCTTTAATTGCCATTTTTACCTGTATGTGTCACCTTGTTTGTCTGTAACAAGGCCAAACATTAAAGGTATGTAAACTTTTGATCATGGCCATTTGGGTGATTTCTGTTCTCATTATGATTTAAAAAAGAGCCAAACAACTGTGATAATAAACTGCTTCATATGATCACTATCCTTAAATAAAAGGTTTTTGCATGATCAGTCATATTTTCAAAATCAATGCCAAATTTCACAATTTCTGCCTGGGTATGCAAACTTATGAGCACAACTGTATATTTGTCACAAGATTCTGTGTTATACTGGCTGCACTGCGCTATACTGACCACCCATAGAACCAACAGTAATTTAGGTAAATTAGCACTAAACTTCACTTTAACAATGAAGAATTTTTTCTCATTCGCCATCAAAACAACTGCATTATTGACCCACCATGATCGAATGTACAGATAGCTTTCTGTACTTTTGCACACTTTCATTTTGGTAGCAGTGTAAGAGGATGGATTTGCCAAAAGGTATATGTACACATCCCCAAAGTTCAGCTCCAGCAGTGATGTCACGGTTTTTAACAATGTAAATAACGCAGTGGGTGCTGTATATGGGTCACAAGTGCCTAAGACTTGCAGTATGTTTGCATACCTTTGTTTTGCATTTTTTTGTGAGGTGATCTCAACACTAATGGGCTGTTAATGTAGACAATTTGACTGGCTTGAGCAGTAGCCCCATAGAATTCCCAGTGTTAGCCGTCACGTTTCAACAATGTTTTGCCTGCCAGGCAGTCAGAGTCAGAACCATGTGACTGAAAACTACGAATAGAGCAAATCTGCTCAAATTATTGCAACATGCTTTTAATAACCTAGCAAAAGTGGTAGTAGGCAACATAAGTTTGCTTCTACAGTAGCTCCCTACCTACTAGAAAACAGATAACAGAAACTAACACTTACTATAATAAAAAATAACAGCAATCCAAAAAAAATGAAATTGGGTAAGACCGTATGTAATCATCTGCTTTACCTATTTTTCTAAAAAAGCCAGTAACCTGTTGAGGGTCCGGTCTGTGTTAGATAGTGGAACATAACATTAGCAATGTTAGTTTAGTTTTGCTACTACTATCAGACTAAGTCTTGTGCTACTCTCCGGGCACAGTGAATTCTCACTTAAAGGCTACCAAACCGGGTTTTAACGCCCTTTGAAATACAGGCTTACTTTAAATTATTTCAGTTTTATCTACCATAATAATAAAAAAATACCTTCAGTTAAAAAGCCTCCGTGCTCGCACCGTCTTTTCTGCCTTTTTCACATGACATTATCATGCAGCGGTCATCTCATATCATTGCCATACCTTGTTTCTAAGCAAACTGTGGATGTGATAATTAACATACTGCTTCTCTTGGATACAGTAAGTTTAGAAGCTAAAGTACTGCAACTATTGGAACCTGTGGCTATCAATCATTATGCAAAACATATTGCTACTTATTAGTTTTATATATGTCTACTGTTGTTTAAACTGCAAGTTACCTACCACATAACCTGACCGTGCTTGGTATTTTAGGGATTTGTCTGCCTTACGTTTGCAAGTTGTACATGAGAAGAAGGGTTTTTATAATTTCTTATAAAGCCTAAACAAACATGATTCAGTTATGTTAGTTCTGTTTCGTGTATTTCAGTTCTGTATGGGGTTCATTGGTTTTGTTTTGGGGAGTTGTTGATATCATCCATTTTTATGGGTTTTGTCAAGAATGATATATGCATAATGTCTGTGTCCCTGGTAATTGGTTGTCTAATTACCTTCTGAGTCAATTAGGGCCCATAAAAACAGCCCAGCTTTCGTGGGTCTAGACAATCTCTATAAAAATTGTGTGTAAGTAGGAGTGGGTATGTTTGTGGGTGTGGATTTTTTTCCAGTTTTCAAAAAAGAGTTTTCAAAATTTCTACAGAACCCAAATACCAAACATGACCTTTCACATTTATTGTGTTACAACATGAAATCAATATGAATTTAATTCAAATGTTTGCTACTGATCAGCACAAAAAGTCCATAATCAAAGTGAAAATAAAATCTACAAATTGTTCTCAATTGAATACAAATACAAAACAGAAAATAATTGATTGCATAAGTGTTCACCCTAATATTTAGTCAATATTTAGTGGCGACAACTTGGACAGCAATTATACAGAGTCCACTTGGGTCTACTCTACCAACTTTCAACATATGGACACAGAAAATTTTACCAACTTTTTTACATTTCACAAGCTCTGTCAAGTTGGATGGTGACATTTGGTGAGCAGCAATTTTCGACTCTTTCCACAAATTCTCAATTGTATTGAGGTCCAGGCTTTGAAAGGGCTGCTAAAGGACATTAACAGACTTGTCCTGAAGGCGCTCCAGTGTTGCTTTGGCTGTGTGCTTTGGGTCATTTTCATGCTGTGTCACAGTGCCTCCCATGGTCATGCCTCTCTCCGGGGAATCCTGACTACGTCGCTCCCTGCCACTGTCCATTCTTCCAGCTGTCAGCAATCCATTCAACTACACACTCCAGACTCTCTACGATTACACACACTTGACTCTCATCACCCCGGACTCTCTAAGATTACGCACACCTGATTTTTATCACCACAGCCTATAACAGTTCTAGTGTTTGTTGGTGTCTTTGTTGAGTATAGCCTTGTTGTCAGTGTGTGGTGCTTGTGTTTTCTCTTGCTACGAGCGCTATATAGTATGTACAGACCTGTTGCCGTTTCAGTGTTTTTTTGTATCCAGTACGTATGCAGTCTACTTTAGTCAACTCCTGTTCATCATTCATCCTGCGCCCGGTCTCCTTACCATGCACCATGACATGCTGAAAGATAATCTGTACCAAAGTGTGAGGTCCTGTGCGCTCTGAATCAGGTTTTCTTTGAGGACCTTTCTGTATTTTGCTCCATTCATCCTTCCGTCAACCTAACCGTTTTTCCTTGCCCTGCAGCTGAGAATCACCAACAAAACTTTATTTTGATCTCATCAGACCATATGCCTTCTGGCAAACTCTAGCCAAGTTTTGACATGAGTTTATTTTCGCCATTCTCCTATGAAGGCCACTTTTGTGAAGTTCCCGGGCTATTGTTGCAGTACACACACTGTCTCCCAGCTCAAATGTGGAAGACTCTTGCCATATTAGGTAAAAACTCTAATATTAAAATTGTAGATGTATGTCACCAAACCTTTGCTAAGAAGAGTATGCTTTGCCATTCAACTGACTTGTTAGCCAATTTTTGTTCAACTGAAGTCCTTATGCTAGGGGACTTTATCCTGGATTGGGTAACACAGGAATCAGACAGTATTAAAGACTTCTGTAATGAGCTAAATCTCACTCAATAATTTACTGAGCCAACAAGTGCCTATTTAGTCTACATTATCTGACTACAATTAGGTCTGGAAATACTTGGACACTGACACAAGTTATGTTATTTTGGCTGTTTACCAAAATAAATTCAAGTTACAGTTAAATTTGAAAGTGAAAACAGGCCATCCTTAAGCTGCAAAAAAAAATCCATCAGAGAGATAGCAGGGACATTCAGATTAGGCCAAATTCAGCAAAGTTGATTGGACGGCGCTTCACTTTGCTGATGAACAGTGACCCAAAACATACTGTGGAAGCAACCCAGTTTTTAAAGGCAGTTTTTAAAGACAAAGAAGTGGAATATTCTGCAATGGCCAAGTCAATCACCTGATCTCAACCTGATTGAGCATGCATTTCACTTGCTGAAGACAGAACTTAAGGCAGAAAGACACACAAACAAACAACAACTGAAGACAGCTGCAGTAAACGCCTGGAAAAGCATCGCGAAGAAGGAAACACTGCATTCGTTGATGTCCATGCGTTCCAGAATTCAAGCAGTCATTGCTTGCAAAGGATTCTAGACAAAGCATTAAAAATTAACATTTTATTTATGATTCTGTTAATTTGTCCAATTTCTTTTGAGCCCCTGAAACAAGGGGACTGTGTATGAAAATGGTTGTAATTCCTAAACGTTTCATACAATATTTTTGTTCAATCCCTTGAATTAAAGCTGAAAGTCTGCAATTCAATAGCATCTTAGTTGTTTCATTTCAAATCCATTGTAGTGACTTACTGAGCCAGAATTATGAAAATTGTGTCAGTGTCCAAATATTTCCGGACCTAACTGTATGGAAGAACGTACTCTGGTCAGATGAGATTTAGCTTTTTGGCCATCAAGGAAATCACTGTGTCTAGGGCAAACTCAGCAACTCTTATCACTCCGAGAACACGATCGCCACACAAGCATGGTGGTGGCAGCATCATGTTGTGGGGTTGTTTTTCATCAGCAGGGACTGGGAAACTGATCAGAATTGAAGGAATGATGGTGCTAAATACACAGAAATTCTTGAGGTTAACCTGTTTCAGTCTTTCAGAGATTTGACACTGGGACGGAGGTTTACGTTCCAGCAGGTAAATGACCCTAAGCATACTGTTAAAACAACACTCGAATGGTCAAAGGGGAAACATTTAAATGTCTAGGAATGGCCTAGTCAAAGCCCAAACCTCAATCCAATTGAGAATCTGTGGTATGACTTAAAGATTGGTGTACACCAGCGGAACCCAACATATTTGAAGGAGCTGGAACAGTTTTGCCTTGAAGAATGGGCTACACATCCCAGTGGCTCGATGTGCCAAGAATTGCTAATGCTTTTAACCAACACTTTATTGCAGCAGTCCTGTCCTCCAGCATTTCTGGAGTCATTGGTAAATGTATAACTGACAATTGCATAAATTATCAGTCTGGCTTTAGTCAAGTCAATTTCATACCCAGGGCAATTCACAGTGCTTTACATTAGAAAAACTAATATAAATACATGTAGCATAAAAGACAAAACATACAAATAAAAACATCACATTTAAAATGTCCAAAAGTTTATTAAAAGATTAATAAAAAGCAGTAGAAAACATGGAGCTTTTTAGCCTAGATTTAAAAGTGGTCAATATTGGAGCAAGTCTAATATTTTCTGTCAGTGTGTTCCAACTCTATGCAGCATAATGACTAAGCACTGCCACACCAACCTTTGTTCGTACTCTCAGAACAGTTAGTAGACCAGACCCTGATGACCTGAGGGGTCTAGGGGGTTCATACTGAGAGAGTAGGTCTGAGATGTAACTTGGCTCTGAAGCATTCAGTGATTTATAGACAAGTGTCAGTATCTTAAAATCAATTCTATGAGATACAGGGAGCCATTGCTGAGACCTAAGAATTGGTCTAATATGTTCAGTTTTTGATAGAGCTCGAGCAGAAGCGTTCTGAATGAGCTACAATTTTCAGAGGGCTTTTTAGAGGAACCTGAAAACAGGCCATTACAGTAGTCCAACCTACTGGAGATAAAAACGTGAAAATGTTTTTCTAGATCTTATCTGGACATGAATCCTTTAATTCTAGCTATGTTTTTAAGGTGATAATAGGCTTTTAGTCAGGGACAGTGTGTCTTTCAGTCTCTTGTCTTTGGCACCAAAGACAATTATTTCAGTTTTCTCTTTATTTAATTGCAGAAAGTTCTGCCACATCCAATTATTGATTTGTTCTAGGCACTGGCAAAGTGATGGGACCATAGACACTAGATGAGAGAGCTATATAAACTTGGATGTCATCTACATAACTATGCTAAGAAATTGTGTTAGACCTGTGAACAGTGCAATTACAGCCAAGACATTTGCTGTGAATGATATGATCAAAGCTTGGGATAAAAAATAAAAATATAATGTAATGTAATGCTTTGTTTATTGCTCTTTTGCTAAAACAATCAAATTCATTAGGCTTGGCCATAGGCACCTACCTATGGTTTCAGAGTTGTCTCAGTGATAGATCACAGGCTACAGTGCCCTCCACTAATATTGGCACCCTTGGAAATATTAGCAGAACAGGCTTTGAAAAAAAAATATTTGCTGTTTATCCTTATGATATTTCACTCAAAATATCAAGAAAAATTTAACATTTCATTAAAGTAAAGAAACTGAAAGAAATACAAATATTTTTCACAAATATATGTGTGCCACAATTATCGGCACCCCTTTGTTAAATGCTTTGTGGAACCTCCTGTTGCCAAGATAACTGCTCTGAGTCTTCTTCTGTATACACTGGTGAGCCAAAAGATTATGACCACTCACAAGTGAAGCAAATAACCTTGATCATCTACTACAGGGGCACATGTCAAGGTCTGAGTAGATACGATGGTAAGCGAACAATCAATTCTTGTAGTCAACATGTTGGATGCAGGAGAGATTAACAGGAGTAAAGACCTGAGTGACTTTGACAAGGGCCAAATTGTTATTACCAGATGACTAGGTCAGAGCATCTCTGAAACAGCAAGCTTTGTGGTATAGTTCCAGATACCACAGGGCCCGTTCAGGGGTCTTGTAGGGTCCATGCCTCAGCAGGTGAGTGCTGTTTTGGCAGCATGCAGAGGAGCAACCGCATATTAAGCAGTTTGTCATAATATTTAGTCTCATCAGTATTTTAAGATAAGAATTTCTAGGGGTGCCAATAATTGTAGAAAAATATTTATTTCATTTATTTCACATTATTGTTTTTCAAACATTTCACTTCAATTAAAGGTTGGAATTTTCTAAATATTTTGAATAAAAGACTATGAGGATGAACAGGAAAGACACAGCCCATTTTGTTCAAATTTACCCAGAGTGCCAATATTAGTGGAGGGGCACTGAATGTGTGAAACCAATCAGACGAACATGATATAAACCATGGGTAAAATGCAACTTATATCACAAATGTTCTTTTGGGCCCACACCCCTTGAAGCTCTGTCTCTGAACAATAGTTACTGCCAGAATGCTGGACAGCAGGCCCTCAGACATGACACATTGAACAAGGTCAGTGATATTGTTTTCAAACTAGGCTATACAGTGTTCTGAGAACCTTAGGTTGCTTTGTCTACTGATATGGATTCAATGGTTGACAGAGTCAAAGGCACAATACTGCTTTTAGAGCAGATATTACATTGTTTAAGAACTTTAGAGATACTAAGATATACCTATGGCCAGCTCCTAAGTTTGCCTGAATCGTGGAGAGAATATTGTTGGACTCAAGAAGCTTGACAATTCTTTCTGATGGCTACAGATGAGTTCCCCAATACTTGTATACAATTTTACCACTACACTACTTGTTAACACCTGGTAGATTTGGAATAGCTACTGCATTGGGCATCTAAAATGGAAAATAGGGGAAAACTCTGCAGGGGAAGGCAATTAGATTCAACCTCAGGACGATTTGTTTTGGAGCTGATATTTGAGGGGTTGGAAAATAATTACCATAATTATACACATTTATTTGTACTCTGTATTGAAAGCAATAAAAATGTGATTGTATTTGAAAATAACAGTAATTTAATACACTGATTACTTTTGGGCACAATCACGTTGTTTTTTTTTATTGTGGGAATACTTTGTGGGAACATATTTTCTGAATTAACTCATTTATTATCCGATATCCAGGTGATTTTACTGTCCTATATTTATATTTATCATTATAGCCTTTTTATTTTTATTTTTTTTACAAAAAACAATATCTAAACAAAATACTCATTTATTTTCCATTATATTTTTTATATCAGAATCACAAACTGTTGCTCATCCCTACATTATGATGCACTTTAATAGTTAAATAATAAAACAACTTTCCTTTAAAATGTGAGTTTCAATCAGCTTAATTTCAATATCTACTCTGGGGGATTTAAAACAATCACACACTTTCTATGTGGAGGAATGGTACTCTAAGTATGTTTTAAAAAATAAATAAAATAAAAACATAAACTAGGTCGTGGGGAATCCCTGGGAAGGAATGCACTTCTTTGTTTTCACTGACATTAACTATCTAATTATTAAATTCCTCCTGGTTAGGTCTCCCATTTTCCAGGATCAGAGGCAGATAGAAAAGAACAGTGGTTTGTGGCTCAGAATTCGTCACTAAAACACCTTACTGACCTAACTGATTCCCCTGTGGAGAATAGCCTCATTCTGAATACAGTGCATACAGCATATTTGCTGTGTCATACATACTCGACACGTAGGAACACGCACGCACACCTAAACAAACACACACACACACACACACACACACACACACACACACACACACACACACACACACACACGGTATCATCCATATGCATGAGTCTCACCTAATACCTGTCATTGTGCCACCTGTATTCAATGCAGTGACTGCCAGTCAGCAAGTCTCTGGTTGGCATTTCGTGGCACTCATTTGGCTGTCATTTGTCTCATCTGGATAACCATGTGAATCACACTCTTAGCACAGTGGATGTGTTAAAGTTACATTTGAATATTCAAGAGAGCTGTTCAATTATCATAATTTATCAAGTCCCACACTGAAAGTATGAGTATTTATGTTTCTATTTCCATAAGGATAATGATGTGCCTGAGTATGCGCTTTGAAGTGTGGATGATGTCATTGACTTCTAATTCGGAAAACGTTTTGTAAAGGTTGGCTTAAGACAAAAACGTACAAATTTACAAGGCACATTTAGATATTTTGTGTTAAGAGGGCTTGATGCAGTAATGGGCAGTTCGCTGTCGCTTGGTAATGGATGCTTTATTGCGCTCCGCCGCGTGGTGGCAACCTGCTACACTCCCATAGAACTGCAAGTAGGAAGTAGACGGTCAGACAGTTCTACAAATGATTCTCAGAAGGAACCGTGGACGCTCCCCTCAAAACACATCGAAAGACCAGGCTCCTGTTCCACCGCAGAAGACACTGTATGATACAGTCATTATTTTAAGTTTCTTTCCCACTCCCCTTTTCCCTGTTTCCCGAGCTATTTACCACTACCACTGAGTTAACGTTTAGCTTCCACCAAAGGAATTCCCTTAACGTGGGAATTGGCTTTGGAAACTTTGGCCACTCAAGCCGAGAGCATCGTGTTGCTTTAGTACGTAACGGATTCAGGGAGCAAGACGGCTCTCCCTCGTTCACTCTTTCAGTTGGACCAGAGAGAATATCTTTTCGAAAATCACCAGAAAAAGGATAAACTTCATATGAAGAACTTTTATGGAAACTGGACAAGTATTGTTATTGAAGTAATAGTATAGGATATTGATATTTTATGATTTCAACTTGCCCTGATGCAGGTGCAGTGAGATTTCAACGGACTACGAATCAACTGCTATGCAATCTGAAACGGCATTTCTCAAAGGAACCCAAATTGGATCAGGCGGTTTTCTTCAATTCGATGCCTAAATAAAAATTGATTTACCTTCTTTCATGACAGATTGAAAGTCACGATTGCCAGTGTTTGCTAGAATTGAATTTAAAAACTAATACTCTGGCTAAAGGCTGTTTCCGTGAAGAATATGTTCCTATTTTTAACCAAAAGAGAATAGTCTAAAATGAGAAACATTTAATTCAATGGCCGCGTAATTGCCTATATGGGTTTATTATTGTCGGAATTTATTATCTTCATTCAGTCATATCCGTGACCGTACGTGCTTTCAATTCATCTGTTCCATACACCGTTCCTTTGGTAGGAACAGTTGCCGCTTATTAGACCGCTCTGTCTCGCTCAAGCGCACAGAGACCCGGAGATTGCCGGCTTCTGCGACCCCTCTGAGAGGACCGAACTCCGGGAGGACTTTTTCAGAAACCACGACGGACCAGCATGTATCCAGTCTGCCGGACACACGTTGCGCATTTAGCCCAGCTGTGCACCATGGTCGGTGACTCTACCATACTGAGGTGGCGCGTCTCGTGGATTTTATTGTTTTCTTTGTTTATCCACTACACAACAGCCCAAGGTAAGAAAACTATGTTCAGCACCGACCATTTGAAGTCCCTAGGCTAGACTTTGTTGGGGGCCCCTACCTTCTGGTAAAACATTTCCCCCAATTCTGCACATTTTGCAATGAGACAAAGATGAAATGTTGTGTCTTTGGAACACTTTTGTTGCATTAATATATTTTGCCATGGGGCAAAGGGAAATGTTTGCAATTTTGAAATTAATTGAATGCAATACTTTTTTCATTTTTATGTTGGCCAGCAATTTTCCACCCACTTTGCCATGAATTGCCAAGTTAATACAATATCTTATTAAGAAATAGAACGACTACCAAACTCAATGGGGCCCCCTTAAGGTCGGGGCTCCTGGGCTTATATCCTATACGCCTGTTTGGTAATTGGCCATTATTACTACAAGTTTGGATAACTGGCTAGACAAACTACCAAGTCAAAAATTGTTAAAGAAATAAAAAATAAATAATACATTTTGAAATTGTGCCTGTATTCCACTACTTTACTCTCAGTACTAAGCATAGACCCAAACTTTTAATTTCCTTCAAGTTACTGTATATTTATTTTTGGATTGGGAGCCCCCTAATGGTCACTTATTACAGTATGTGCCCTTGGCATTTGGTGCTTTCTTGGAACAATGTGAATTCATTATTCCGATCTCCTCATGCTGTAGGCTCTCAGTGGACTCTGAAGGCAGTACTACTAGCCTATATTACTATTGTAATGGAGGGACTCAGAATACTGCAATTGTGTATGCTAATGAAACCATGTAAAAGTGTCCACCCTACCTCTGATCTGTTGGGGGGGGGGAGTTTAATGTAAACCTAATCCCAATGTAAAGTGTTTTGAAGCAGAATAGTAAATTTGAAACAGCCAGTGGATCTCTTTCTGTTTATGAGGGTTGTGAAAACAGTGTTTGGGTATAGCATCAAAAGTGTCTCTCGTACAGTCAGGTAATGAATTAGTGATTTCCGCCTTGTTTTTTTCAATAATTTGTTAACTGTCTTTATTCTATCTATAAAGACAGTTGGCAAATATTATTTCAATAAAGTCAGTTAACAAACAGGAGACAGAGAAGGAGTGGAAGAGATGCCGGTGGAAGCAGGAATTCAACCCCCAATCATTATGGAGTAGCAGGATGATACATCTGATTGGAATTTCATTAGAATGTTACACCACACAGCCACACTATAAAAAGTTAAGAACATTTTAACAGCGCATAAGCCCAGTTAGGAATTAAGATTGCCATCTTCTTATTATACCATGTCTAATGGGTTCAGGGAGCACCTATCTCTCTCTGTCTCTCTCTTAATGTCGTTCTCTCGGTTACCAACTCCCCCTCTTGCTCTGTCTCTCTCGCTGATATGTAATGGCAGGACAGTATTTTCCTAGTGCGGCAGAGTAGCTAGGCTAACCCTGATGTACTGTATTTGACACAAGCATTTAGAGGGTGATGCTATTAATTGAAGTAAAAGAGACATTATTCCAAACTGTTTTAGTCACAGCATATATTATTCTGATGTTTGAACACTCACTATGAATTTGACATTAGACGCCCAGCTGTGGAAAAGGCTAATTTAATTAATAAGTCTTAGTTAATTAATCAAGTTGTGTGCACAACAAGATAAGTGTTTGCATAACAGGCACGCAGCTGTAAATAACCACATATATAAGACGTGCTGATATTCCTAAATTACTAACAAGGCAAACATGTACTTGAATGTGAAGTTGTAGATTCTACATAAACCAGAGAGACTTGCGTTGTGTGTCTGTGGTGTGTGCGCCCGTGTGTGTGTGCATGTGTCAATAAATTATTCATCCCTATTTTCTCACAGAGTTACAGCCACTTGTGGTACATTTTCACCCACCGGAGTTGATGTCCTCAAAGGGGTAGACACTTTCACTGCGCATTTATTTAAAGAAGCCACTTGGGTGGCAAGAGCATAAATTCATTTGAATCTGAATAGTTATTTAGCCTGGACCTAATCTCCTGAGAGTGTGGATGCCTGTTCCTCCGCAGCATTTCCCTAATCATATAAAGAGCGAAGGAGATAGGCAACAGTAGGATCGTTACGTAGCTGTTGCTCCCCTCCCCCAACACCCCAAGCACCCCTCCCCTTCATACACACCTTGATATTGTTTCTGTAAATGGATCAGATTGGTCATGCAGGCTTTAAATTTTTCTGTGACTTTTTTGATGTTGTTCTTTCACGTTGCGTGCCTCCACAGAGCCAAATTACTGTTTAAATTGGTGTGTGTGTGTGTGTGT
>JACXGI010002095.1:11113-23607 GCA_016801175.1 Esox masquinongy | reverse complement strand
CAGAACTGTCTCACTATATAATACAATGGAGAGGAGAGACTGGACCTGTGTTCCAAAAGGCACCATCTACTTTACATAGGGTGCTCATTTTCATCCAGAGCCCTATGGACCCTGGTCAAAAGTAGTGCACTGTAAAGGGAGTAGGGTACCGTTTGGGATGTAGCGTTGAGGAAAATAAACAGGTTTTCTAAGATATGGCAAGCAGCTATATACGTATATCCATCATTCATGAGGGCAGATCCTCTCCCTTTGACATTTACTGAGGATTGATCATTTACGCATCACAGGATTAACAATCCTGACATCGTCAGTTTTCACATTGTGTGTGTGTGTCTGTGTGTGCATACACATGAATGCACACATGCATATGTAAAGGGAGATGGTGTAGCTAGCTAAGATCTATCTATCTATCTATCTATCGCTAGTTCCATTGTATGCTCTGCCTAACTTTCATTATGGATTCACTCAGGGGTCAAAACCTCCAGGAATTAATTGGACACTATTCATACTCTCTTGGAGTGCAGCACTGATCGTTGAACGCATTTTGACCAGTGTTCCGGGACTTTTCCCTCCAATGATTTAAGGATATTAAGGGGTGAGCTGAGCAGAGCACTGTGACTCTGGACAACCAGCCCCTGTCTATTTTAATATATGGGTCCAATATATATATTGGACCCATATATTCCAATATATTGAATATATGGGTCTGGATATATGGGTCTTTGTCTCTCTTTCCCTTAGAAGGGCAGAACAGCTTTCATCAGAGCTGACTGAAGCATAGTAATGATAAGCATTATTTATTTAAAATTTTGAGTTTATCCAGTTTTACAAAATTAACTTCCAAGTTGGTGGGAGTCCATAAAATGAGATGAGACAAACAATGTACCAAAAGAAAATAATAGTTGTACCCACAGGCGGAAATCCCACGGGGGGGGGGGGCACGAGCCCCTCATCTTGGGAAAACTAGGATTTGTCCCCCTGAATAAATCACTATAAACAACACTATGTAATTTTAATAATATTTAGGACACGCAATGAAAGCACTTGCTGATTATAGACATTTCATAGCGCGTTTTTAAGTTTCAAAAGAATGCAACCCCCTGCCCTTTGCTTCACAATGGTTTGATCCACTGCCCTCCCAGCCCTCAGCAGTGGCACATCGAACAGGTACAGTGAGTGTGTGGGAATCTGATGTTGGTGGCTGACTTTCAGTAAGTAGCTCAAACAAAGGATATGTTAGACATTTTGTTACTTCCACCACTACCACATTAATAACCGTCACCAGTCTTCATTTTCACTGCATTGAATTACAGGTCACACTTTGTTAGCTAGTGGTTAGCTGACGTTTGCTAGTTAGCTACAGTAACATCAACCAGTGTTTGCAGCTGTTTGAATTTGAGTCAATAAGAGAAGCTTGCAATGCAATGTACAGTATGTAGTGTTCCTTAGCTGGCAAGGTGACTGTGTTCGTGTCAACCATCTGAAAGGCACTCAATGCACGTAGCTAACGTGAGGTTAATCCAATCAGTTTGTTTTATCTTGGTAGGGTTCACACACAATAGCTGAATTTGCAGAGCTACAGTAGTGAGCAAACCGATGGCACAAACTAAAACAGTATTACAGCACTACTTTTGGTGTCCCCCTCAGGAATTGCTCTTAAGAAATGTTCATATAATTGTCCCCTCCAAAGTTGATATCAGATCAACCCCTGGTTGTACCGTCTGATTGCTTTTTTCCCCACGAGTCATGTGTTTTTATGAAGTCTAAAACCTTATTTATTAAATTTATTTCCAGACATTGTATAATTTACAATTATAGAAAGAGAATGTGTATTTATTTTATTATCAAATAATTTATATTTTTTCAATTCATTTAGCTTATTTTTGTTATGGTCTTTTGTTATTAAATTATATAGAAATTAGAGCTGTCAAACAATTAAAATAATTAATCCCGATTAATCGCATAAACATCTGTAGTTAAACGTCTGCGATTAATTGTAATTTTTTAATGTCAAGTCAAGTCAATTTATTTATAAAGCACATTTAAAGACAACCAATGCTGCAGGCATGTTGTCCAACACTGAATCACACCTATACTTTTCTAGGTATAGTACTTTGATTATTAGGCTAAAATGTGGTTAGAATGAGGTTCAGCTCAGGGCCTGCAAGCAGGTAGCTTTTTTGATACTTTAGGTGTTTGGCCACAGCCAAATATACGTGTGCCTTTATTAAATGATTTTGAAATGCCTTATGGTCGATTACTTGATTAGGCAAAGGCATAAGGTAGACAAGGTAGCCAGAGATGTTTAACCACAAACATTAATCAGGATCAGATATGTAATTTATTTATGGTCAGCGTAGAAGTTGTTATTCGATTATATGTGCTACTGTATGTACAGTGTGTTTAGCAAATCTCCCAGTAAGGGTTAACTTTCAGTTTGTTGTCAGGTCTGGTTCTTATTAGCACGCAGGCACAGGTAGTTACATCTCCACCTCCAAGCAAGCCACACCTTAGGAGATGGTTCCTAACAATATGTTTTAGTGGAACTGCGACTGGCGACGTAATTAATGTCTTGTTTAGGCTAGCAACAACATAAAATAACGTACCATGGTAAAAGCAAGGTTAACAGGTGGATTCGTGCACACAACGTCCAGGGATCAGTTTCAGAAAAGGGTCAAAGGAGAGGCACGGCTGTTCTTTTAGATATTCCATTTTACAACTTGGAACAGCGCAGACTGTGTTTTAACGTATGAGTACTCACGTGGTGTTACACCTTGTTCACACGTAAACGCCATGCCGTCTTTGAAAGTGTAAGCGCTCCGTTTAACAGCAGGATTCACAGACATGTGGCGAGTAAACACGATTCACGACATGAATGCGTAGGCTGCTCTGCATGGTTGTATTGAAAGAAGTTAATGTGAAGGGCACTCGACCACTCCCACAAAAGTCAAATAAAGTTACCTGTATACTGTTGCATATGAATAAGTGACAGCTCCCGCTTAAGTTAGGCGCTAACTATGGTCCTGAGGCTCAAAAAAATAAAAATGCATTAACGGCAACAAAAAAATTGGCGTTAAGCATTTTTTATTAATCGCATGCGTTAACGCGTTAATTTTGACATCCCTATTGGGAATATTCATTTTGTATGATTGAATTTGCATTTGTTGAAATTAGAAGCATCATCAGAAGCAATGTTTTTATATATTTTATGCCAGAGTACCCAGGTACGAAATTGACGACTTACTGGTATTGGCAATCGGAAATTGACGACTTACTGGTATTGTGTTATATCATTATCAGTTTCGGTAAATAATATTCTCATCAGCATCCCTAGACCTTAGAAAGCTAAACTAATGCATTGACATTGGCAGTCAATCTAAATATTGTTCATTCCTCCTAAATATTGCCTGCTGGAATTGTGTTCAGAGCGAAGGGACCCGGGGAGCATGCTCAAAGCCCTCTGTGGCATGCTGATTTGTGTAAGCCTAGCTCCGATAACATTATCCCTAAATAAACTAGGGTGACAGAACACACCCCGACCTTGCTCACCCTGGCTATTGTGCCAGATCTGACATTTATAGCTACGGCATACCCCACTCGAAGTATGTTTCTATTCTTGATCCTTCCCTCTTTTACCGTGACAATGGGCTCTGGTTTCCTGCTGCGAGTCTACTTTAACAGTGTTTTTATTTTGGAATGCACAGCAGCAGGCGAGGACTCAACTGGAATGGCATGTTTAGCATGCACTTATAAATCACTCAACATTAGAGCAGATTAGCCTGACTGACTTACTGTTAGACTTTGGGTGTTTTGGGAGAGGGAGAGAGAGTTTTACATGGATGTCACCAGAGAGTTAGATTGAGTAAGGCCCTTCTCTGGGTGAAGGAATGAAGGCGTCCCATTCAGATTAGTGTCAATGCATATGGTGATGAGAGACGAGGATGAGAGAAAGGATGCATCATCCACTTCCAGGGGGATATGAAAGCCTGACACTCCATCTCCCGGCCCCCTCGTGCTAGGGATGTTTAGAATTGGGGTCATTTTTAGATGGCCCTCAAAGACCATTTGTATGCTGTCCATAATCTTTCATGTTGATGTGTGTGGCCTTGATCGTTGAAGACTTGAAGCTTTGTTCAGTTTGACTTTGTTTGCAGTAGGTCTGAGCACAGGGTCATTGAACCGTATGCACGGCTAGCTAGACATCACGACAACTTGCATAGGCTCTTTCTCTGCGAGTGCAACACAATAGAACCAAGACACTTGCTGTTTGTAGGAGGTAGCCAGAGACTGTCAGGACACATGCCGCCCTGTCAGTAACAAACCACAATATGTTACAAAAGCTACATTTATTATCATCAAGGTCTCATATCTGTGTGAGATTTTGGTTTCCTACCTTGGTCAGCAGATATGAGACTGACTGTTGAGTAGGGAGCTGGAGAAAACAGGTGAAAGGAGACATAACCACAATAGCACCAGCAGCAAGATTGTTTAACATTCTAGGGAGGAGGTCAGCTCATGGTCATGTTCTACTGACTTTCTGTAACTCTCGGAACAATGGCCCCAGTTTTAGCCTAATAAAAAAAACCTTACCCCTGGCCTTGAGCTCTGGTGATTTTACCTTGGAAAAAAGACACACATGCTGAAGAAAAACAACAACCTTGAAGCTCTGATGGAGTTAAAGAAAACACCCCAGGGGTTCGCTGGCTTCACAAAAGTGTTATCGATCACGTTTCTTTTCGCGTTTGCCCCACGGACATCTCTGGATGACTTGGTCACTTTTTATCCTGTCTCCTCAGTCTCCGTGACTCATCCCACACACATGGCACTGCCTGCCTGCCCTGCCCTGCGGTGGGACTTGGAGGTGGTCTGGCCCCTTTTGTGAACTGGCTGTGGCCAGGGGCAAAGCCTCAGGGCGATTAGATCAGGTAATGCTCATGAATAGGAATGACTTCATAGAAGTCTCCTCCTCAGCCCTCTTCAACCCTGCAGTTAACCGACTTCAAACTTTGACCGCTTTTCTTGTGACCTTGCCTCCCACGTAGCTGTCCAAAATCCACTTAATAACTTTCAAGAGTTCCCAAACATGTAAGTAAAGGTAGTTGCCAAAATTAAGGAAACACCAACTTGTAGTGTCTTAATTGGGCCACAACAAGCCTCCAGAACAGTTTCAATGGGCTTTGGCGTGGAGTCCATGAGTCTCTGAACATTTTGGAGGGATGCAATACCTTTCTTCTTTGGGAAATGCCAATCATGCGAATCATTATTTAGTGTTTCATTATTTAGTGTTTTCTTGATAGTGACATATTCTGTGCATGTTTACTATTCACCCACTTACACTAACCCAGAATAATGCACTTATTAAAGAATGTGCACACTCGCACACACAAATGGATATGCCTTTCAGAGGAGCACACCTGCTGTCTCCCCTGTTCAACCCTAGTCCTATTTTTTCCTCTTTATCTCCTGTGTCTCTATCCTCCTGTCTATCTCTCCTGTCTCTTTTTCACTCTCTCTGCCTCCCTCTATAGTGTTGTCTAATTGAAGGAAGTATAAAGGAGGAGTCTATGGAATCATTAGGGCAGAGGAAATGCCTTATACTATATTATAGGCGCCGTGGGGGGCTGCCTGTTGAGCTTAATCAAGTGCTGTATAATAATTCACAAGTGAGGCATGCATTCGATACATAAACACGCAAACGCATAGGCACACCCCGAAATGCACCCTTTGGCGGGTACACACACATGCAGGTTAAAAGACACATACTCTTCAAATGGCCTCTCCAGGCTAAACAGTGTGTGTTCAAGGGCTCTGTCAATAAAGCATTTGGCACATGGTGTGCCTAACAACTGTCCCCTGTGATATAGCGAAGCTAGGACTCTCATGTACGGTGCTTCGACAGGCCAAGTCACAGCCTCTCACCCTCTGATTGAACTCCCTGCCGACTGGGGCTGCAGCCAGGGTGGAGTGTGAGGGGGGTCTCGTTGGCCGGGGGGGGACATCTCTGTCCCCCCACTGGTCCTCAGGGTCTTCTCACCGTCTAACAGGCCAGGGTACCAGACGAGAAGATGACATGTTTCACAGCATAGGATGAGTACACGTCAAAAGATTGTCAAACTCACACACATACACGAGAAACATAGAAAAAAAGAAATGGGTCAAACATTAACACAGTACAGGGATTCTTAGTGTCTCTCTACACCCCTGCGTTATCAGAGCTTAACTGCCATATACTAAAAGGTATGCTTCCCTCTGAAATAAGAAAACATTTAGCATATGTTTGTTTTGAGGGGGATTTGAGGCTTAAACCTAAATCCTATTCTGGCTTTAATACTTTGCAGCTGACTGAGATAAGATTATGTCCGTGTCCGGTTCCCCTTACTTGCGTTTTAAGTAGTAGGCTGTTTGGGTGTGTAAAAATAGAAAGTTTATAGCTAGTGTATGTGACATTTAGAAAATTGTATATGGTTTAAATGCCAGGATGCCATACTCATTTCCCCTTTTCATCTCGTATAAATAGCTGCATACCATTAAGGAGAAGACTTGTCCTTTCAGTAGGGATGTACACTTTTCATATACTTGAGTATTCATTTTTGCAAAAACAAAGGTTTCTCTTCGAGCCTACCTCACATATGAGCATGATGAGTAGTCCACAGACTGATGTATTACATTTTAGTAATTTAGCAGACAGTTTTATCCAGAGCGACTTCCATTAGAAATTTGTATGAAGTGCCTTTCGCAAGAGGACAACGACTCACTTTTCACCAGATTTTTGCATAATGACATATTTTTTGGACTGATTGAGGATACAAACCAGCCACCTTTAACTTATGGCCCAACACTCTAACCAATAGGATATTTACTCTTTCATCTGAGTCTCTACAAACTCTTAAGTGGTCATCCATGAATTCTTGTTTCATTGGCGTAATAATATGAGGTGACACACATTCAATACAGACTGGTCATCTGTCAACACCAAGGCTTGACATAACATACTGTACATCAGTCATGACCGTGACCATCCATTGGCCTGAGGAGACCCGATATTTGTCTGGGTCCCAAATGGCTCTCTGGACTTTGACCTAAATAGGGCTGTTTTTCCATGTGGGATGCAACCCAATGTCATTCTCAATCCTACTTCATTCCCATCGTTGTCACGCAAACATGCCTCCTATTAATTTCTCCCCTTTCATGGCTTCCCTCCCTCTCCTCCCTCTTGACACATCGGGCTGCATTACATTCCGACAGGTTTTAATCCCGACTTTTTGAGATGCTCTGTGTTCCGTTCTTTGAAGCCTTGTTATATAACCAAATAACCCACACTGCAAGTGACGGCTGGAGGTCGAACAAAAGAAGCTACTTTTTAAGATACAATTATTTTGTCCCACTTAGCTGTGCTCCTGCTTGCAGTCTTTGTCAGTCTGGGCTGTGTGTAGTAGCAACAGACCCGTAAGATGCCACAAACCTGGGCAGCCTTATTTGCATATAGACTGCTTCTGTTCTAAAACATGGGCCTACATCTACCACTAATTTGGGGTCTGCCTGGAGTGGGAGGGAACAGCCCATGTCCCAAATTGCACACTAATGCCTATATAGTATGATACATTTACTGGGGCTGATAGGGCACACTTGATGTATACATGAATGTATATTTTCGGGTTACTGTTTTCCTTCCCTGGCTATTCATAACCGGGCCCTTTTTCTCGTCTGGCAGACTGAGACGTACCAAGGCCACCCAGTGGGCAGCTGGTCAGTTTCTGCATGCTTTCCCCCACCCCTGACCAGAACAAAACACTCCAGGGTCTGTGGCCTGTCGCACAGACTTCATTTTGGATAGTCTGCTGCTGCTGCTTATTGTAACCTCTAAGCCAGCATCTCATGGCTTTAGTAAGTTTGTATGAACAACAGGTTGGTTGTGATTGTTGGCTGGTTACTCTTGATGAAATGGATGGTATGGTCCCTAGTTGAGCAGCCGTCATATGAGTAATAAGCCCTTCAAGTTATTATAGAATATAATCTATATGTCATTCTATGGTTGAACTGCTTTTTTCCTCATTGGCTTTCACAGACTTTTAATGGCCTACTTGATTAAGCTTCCATACGCCAAAGCTTTTGAGCTAGATTACTTACCCATAAATAACTTTGCTGTTGTGTCTGTGTGTGTGTGTGTGTGTGTGTTTTCATTGATTGATCCATAAATTGTGTGTTTCTTTGTGTGCTGGTGTTTACAGGTGGGAGACTTTAGCCTTTGAAGTATTTGATCAGGGGAGTTTCTGTGTTTTTCTGCAGCACTGTTTGTAGTGTATTTAAAGGTTCATTCTCCATCAACCTCATACAAATCTACCGTATTTCAACCACACTAAGGGCCAGACTAGATCATGGCTGAAACATTGAACGGTTGTCTATTTTTTAGTATATGGCTATTGAGCCCTGTTTGGTAAGGGAGGAGTGTATAGAGACACTGAGCATTCCGGTACCCCCTCAGTCGTTTCATCTCTAAGAGCATACACCTTACACCCATACACCTTCCTTCAGTCTGTCTTGACATCAAGGTTCTTCTCACAGGCCTTTTTAAATGTAATGAAAAAAAGACAGAAAGCAATGGAAGGTCGGTGTGGCAAAAATCACAAATGATGTCACTGGCTATGTCACCATTTCATTATCTTGAATAAAACACTAAATACTAGCTTGTGAAATGGGAATCACAGGTGTGCTCTTTAAGACTGTGGCTGTGGATTGGAAAATGTATTCAGCTTTTTTCTGTGAGATCAAAAGCACCTGCATGTGTGTGGATGGATTTCGCACACGTGTTTATTCTCTATGCACAGTTCCTGCTCTGCTTGTAGATTACAAGCAACTCTGGTGAGAGTAAATTATAAAGTGACATTCCGGGGGTCTCTATTGTGTAATTGAGCTTGCCCAAGCAGTATATTTTTTAATTAAACTAATTGTATGAATGTTTTTCAACAGAAAAATGTTTTAGTGTGGCATGAACACAACCATTCATTGTGTTTGCATCAGATTTTCATACAAATCTTTAGTATACCTGTTCATGTCTACTTCAGAGACCAATTCAATCAAATCCATTTGATCTTTTTGAGCAAATCTAAAATATTATCACAGCTGTTTGCCATGAAATTTCATGTTCAATCAAACTCCATGCCATTTTGTTAAGCAAAATTACAATCCTATCGGAGTTGGTTGCCTTACAATTGTACATTAAACCAAATGTCAATGCATTTTGACAAAGTTGTGTGTAATTCATATTGAAATCCATCCAAGAGATTAGATTTTCAACAATTGGGAACTTTTAATCTCCTACAACCTGCATCAGAAATGACTGCCTGAGTAGGGATGTCTTATTATAGAGGCTAAATCATATAATCTGGAACAGCCAGCTTAGTAACAGGTGCAAAAAGACTGCAAAAATGAATGAAACAGTCAATGTACATACAGTAACACTGGTTTTAAAACAAGCTGTTCAGATAATTGCGCATGCTTAGAAACAGGAAGTTGATGTCGGCGGTTTTTAGATGTTTTTGAGCCAATGTACATTTTGGGTTCTAAATTCAGTTGCTTCAAGCTTAATTTTTTAATCATAGAATTGTAATGCAACCAACTGCAATATAATTGTGAATTTGCTCAACATTAGAACCTGTGGCTGAACCAACGTGATTCTGTGATTTCAAGCTTTTTTGATTTGAGCACATTTATAGCAAAACTTATTGAGTGACAAACAGACCAGTTAGAAGATAGTTCTGGTTAGGTGGCCATGATTGGAAATGTGAGGGCCTTGGGAACGGATTGTCCACAGCCAGTTAGGACACCTGTTTAACAGCCTGTCTGAAAGGTAGCACCCTAAACAGGGCAATGTCCCCAAGCATCTGCCTTGGGACATTAGGATCTATTTAGACTAAAGGAAAGTGTGCCTCCTACTTGACCTCGAACCTTACATCCAACCAGCATACAGTCTCACATCCAGGGATGGACCAGCCTTGCCTCAGCTTTTATTACTGTTGGGAATCTATAACCTTTTCGATACAATAAACTAGATGTCCTTTAAACTTGTTGTTTAGATGGCTGATGACCTTTGAAGATATTAATGAAAAGCCAGAGTTGTGGATATTGTGATTATGGATGCCCTGAATGAGGGGGCCATTATGCAAACCTAAGCAAACAAGGAAAGAAGGATGATATCAGTGACAGCTCTGTGTGTGTGTGTTTTTGTGTGTGTAGAACAAAATGGGTCTTAGGTGGTTAGCCTGACAGGCTGCTTGGCAATTTGTAAGGTCAGCCTGCAGGTGCTGCAGAATTTTAGAGAATGTTTCAGACACACTGTTTCAGAATGTTTGACATTTTTGGATTTCCTACAATTCTGCTACACCACATTTTGTAATAAGTGTTCTATCATTCTTTTGGTTCTACCATTATTTTCCACCTATTTGTAAATGGCACCCTTGCCATACTATCTCATGCAATGTTATGCCAATTGGTCACATGGTGGTGCTATAACTAGAAATATGCTAGGTATTTCTCTAAAGCTAATGCCCCTTACCCCTTGTGATGTGGAGTTGAAATCTTTGGTACGTAGGTTTGTCTCCAATCTTGGAACAAATTTGCCTCTAGGACCCTTAAAGTCATTAACATTTTCTCACATAAACCGAAATCCCTTCTCCTCTGGGATGAAATGACTGATCTGCACGCAACTTGTAGAGTGCAATTAAGATATATATTTTCCAGACTACAACCAATTCATTTTCATGTGGGCAGAGTCTAACAAATAATTGCCTATAAATCAGTAATTGATATTTGGATCTTAATAAAACCTGGTGAACATGTTCACATCAGATGTTTAACACGGAGTCGATATTCTTTCATGAATGCTCTTGTGTATAAGTCTAGTTAAACTTTAAAGTGTTGTTTTGTATGGCCTAGAATTGGTGCTGTCAAATGGGATAGACCTTTCCTGCAAGCTCCTTGGCTCATAGCGGCCATCTTGTTTTTACTACAATGCTGGAAAATATAGTGTTTAAAGAGGCGCCTCTTAAATGCTACATACAACATTTTATAGTGATCAGACCACTGTTTCTAAAGGAGCATTTGTTTAAATTACGGAAAGTTACTGACAATCTAGAAAATATGCAGAATAATTGTTGATGGTCCATAAGTTTTTACCTTTGTGGTAATGCTTTTACCAATGCACGCCACCACAGTTGCGTAACTGTCTTCTTTTCTTTAGGTTATCATTAGTTCTTAAAGGTTGTATTATACAAATGTATATTGCTGCCTATTTTGACACACTTTGTCTGGTTTAGGTTTACACTGAACATGTTTTTCCATCCACAAAATAACCAATACAAGAAGCCAGTGAATTGTGTGGACGGGTCTGACGTGATGAAAACCAGACAAGCTGCAGGGTTCTGGAGAAGTTGTAGGGGTTTGATGGCACGAGTGGGGAGCCCAGCCAACATACGGTTACAGTAAACAGACAGTACATGACAAGTGCCTGAATTAGGAAGTGCTTCCCCTGTGAGATCGCACCTTACGGATGTTGTGGAGCAGGAACTTGCAGGAGCTGGTCACTTTTAATGTTTGCAGAGGCCGACAGGTTGTTGACTAGGGTCACACCTCGACAACACTCTAGAGTTGTCGACTGTGATGGAGAGGTCTTAGAGAGGGCATACCTTTCCCGGGTGGGAGAGCAGCCCTTGTCTTGTTAAGGATGAACTTGAGGTGGAGGCCCATTCTCAGATATCTGCTAGGCACGCAGAAATGCATGTCGCCCCCTTGGCGTCAGAAGTGGGGAGTGGATATGATCCACCTTTCTTTGAAAGTGATTGACAAAGTCATTTGCAGAGAGGAAAGGGAGGCAGAAGAGGTGGAAGATTAAGAGATGAGAAGGTGGGTTTGGTTTTTACTATGGTTGGAGGTAGAGGCTTGGATTTTAGACTGATAAAAGTGGCTTTAACAGCAGATACGGAAGGAGAGAAGGCAGTTTGGAGGGAATTGATCAAAGGTCCTGAGAAAGTTTACATTTCCAAAATGTTGAAAAGGAATGGAGGATGAAGCCGGCTTGAAAAAAAATGGAGATAAGGAGTCAAAGGAGGTAGAAAAAGAGGTACTGTACAGTCGATGAGGCATGAAGAGGTAGGGCCTAGCAAATGGGAGAAAATATAGGATAGAACAATGAGAATAGTGGGAGAAAGAAGATTGTGATGGCGGATGACAATGGGTGGGGATGAGTAGGTAGAACTGGAAAGGGAGAGAAGCAGAGTAGTGGTTTGAGACGTGGAAGGGAACTGCAGTGAGAAGAGCCTCTATTAATGATGAGGTCAAACGTGTTGCTTACCTTGTGCAGAGGGTCCTGGGAAAGCATTAGGTCAAAGGAGGCAAGGAGGGGAAAAACAAATACACCCAATAGTATTTCAGTACATTATTTGAAAATGCTCATTTGGTGTGTGTGTGTGTGTGTGTGTGTGTGTGTGTGTGTGTGTGTG
>JACXGI010002095.1:0-11013 GCA_016801175.1 Esox masquinongy | reverse complement strand
ATGTTTGTTTGTTTGTATATGTAAGTGTGTGTGTGTGTGTGCATCCAGGCATTCTTGTTAGGGGTACACCGATATATTGGCCAGCAATAGGTATCGGACGATTATAGAAAAACATGTAATACTGGGTATCAGACGATTAAAAGGAAAGATTTAATAATTGGAATCATTATAATTTGGCTGAACATTGAATTTGCATTTGTTGAAATTATAAGCATCATCAGAAGCTAAATCTGTATTTGATATCTACCACGGTAGACAGGTACCGAAATGACAAATTATCGGTAATGGTATCGTCATCGGCCGATAGTGTTATATAAATATTGGCCATTGGGACTGGCCAATCATTTTCTTATCAGTGCCTACCTAACTCATATGTATATGAGGCTGTTGCTTCCTGTCTCTTGTTCTCTGTGTGTGAATGTGTTTGTATGTGGTGTGTGAGTTAAGGGCCATGCAGTATGTCAGCAACCAAGTGATCTGTTCACTGTCATGATGTCCCTGACATACTGTCAAACACTCTTCTCCCAGGGCTGTAAGGACATGGCTGAGGTACCTCGCAAACACACACATGGGCAGACACACAAGCACACACATGAACTGCGATCCTTTCTTTCAGTTAAAACCTATTAAGGGATTTTAACGTTGTATAGGTTTTTGATATCCTGACACTTAAAGATGCATTATGGGATTTTTGGCCACTGGTTGCAAAATGTGTGCTGTCGAGCCAAACTGGTCCCCTGAAAATGTTCATTTTGTGTGGATATCTTCCCCAAGTCAACCAAAAAGACTCAATTTCAAATTTGGAATTTCATGGCTAGCTAAGGTATGATAGGGAATGTACTTATACAGTAGCATTTATACATACAAATAACATATTACACATCCAACCCTAAATGGGAGTTTTAAAAATGTCCCAGACTGCATTTTTATGGTCCAAAAAGCATGTTCTCATTCACACAGCATTTTGCCCATAATTGTTAAGAAATCGTCAACATCGAACCAGGTTCCTCTGACAAAATAGGTGTTTTTTTTATTTCAGTAGCTACCAAACAATAGGGAAGTCATTCTATGAACAACAACTATTACCGAGATGTGCAACGGACTCTATTATATTAATATGAGGGAGTATAATACAGAAAAGATCATGGTTTGTAGGGTACCAGAGTGCTAGGTTGTACACACACACACACACACACACACACATGCAGGCACACAAATAATCCCTAACCAGAGATCATTAAAATATTCCCCAGAGTTTTAGAAGCCTTGAGCAATATGCTATAATCGCTATATACCAAGTATGATGATACTCTAAAGCCTTTTTATTTCTGTATTAGCTTCATGATTCTCCTTTTTAGAAGCCAGCTGTCTACCAAAAGATCAATTCACCCGCAGCCCTCACATACGAATCCCGGTAGCTAGCTACGGATCTGATCTATTTAAAAGATTACCCCATCTTTACCAGACAGATATACATCTCATTACATACCCATTACCACACCCCTGCCTATTCTCTCTCTCTGTCTGTCTGTCTGTCTCTCTCTGTCTCTGTTTATCTGTCTCTGTCTGTCTCTGTTTATCGGTCTCTGTCTCTTTGTCTGTCTTTCTGCCATGCCATTAGATTACCCATCCATTCATTGACTAGTCCTAATGCTGTCTCACTGTTTACTTCTTCGACAAAAAAGAAAGGAGCCCCCTCTCTCTCTTTCCATCTCCCTAGTTGGATTAATCAGCCATAACCATATGCTACCGTACGTAATTACACCGCAATTCTGACCAGGGGAAACAGCTGTTGCCATTTTGAAAGGGTGAAATAAGATGGTAATTTCTCTAACTTTGATTTGTAGTGTGTTTTTCTTTTGATGAGGGAAGGCATTTACGTTTCACATAATATTAGAGGGAATGGGATAGACTATTAAGCCTAAGGAAGGAATGTTTACCCCAGATACTTCCAGATGTATTTCTATAGATGGAGTAACCTTGCCTGTTGCTAGGACAGCTTTGATGACTTATAGTACATTATAGCTTGGTTATGAATGTCCATCGATTCCTATTGGAATGCAACTCTTTATATTCCCATGGGTGAGGTGCTGTACGTTTACTCAAACTCTGCGTTGCACTACTGATGAAGTATCACCTTCCCTACTCGCCTATCAGTCGTTACGCAGCTTGACCACTTATCCTCCAGCTAATCCTCCCCCAAATATTTTGTTACATCCTGTACTCCGGGCCTGCCAAGATCTGACCGGTTAACGGCATCTTATGCCATTCCCAATGGGCCCTGTTCAAAAGCAGTGCACTTCGAAAGGCCCTTGTGCACGTCACTCCGCTCCCGGCCGAGCCCTCCGGTGCCGTCGGCCCGCGAGTACGCTGCGGCGCTGTGACAGCCGCGGGAGCTCCTGATATTGTGATCCGCCTGTCATCGTCCGAGGCAGCCTGGTAAAAGGCCCGTGAGAATGATGAGACGTTGACCGTTCCCCTGTGAGCTCCGCGTCATCCTCCGACGGCGTACGGCTGTAGTTCCGCGTCGGAGCTGGCTGAATCGTCAGGACTTGTGTTGCGCTCCATCACTCGCCGAATCTCACCCAGGGACTGTCTAGGTCATTTGTCTTCGACGTGAGTCTTAGTCAACCTCGGTGGAGATCGCATGGGAAGTTATCCCTCGTTGAAATTGAACTACTATGAGGAAGATAGTGACACAGCAGAGAGATTGAACAGAAATTTGGGAGAGGGAGAGAGAGACCAAGAATGGAAGTCACAGAAGTGGGAGAGGTTTTTGGCGTGTTTAAATGAAGCCGTGTACACATCCTGTTGTGTTTAGTTACGACGTTTTCATCTTGTTCCACTGCTTACCTGCACAAATTACTGACATAAACTGTATGATTTAACAAAGAACACGCAAAAAGGTGTACTTTTACGTGTTTTCACTGCACACTTTTCTAACAGCGTATGCTGGAAAAAGTAGGTGAGGCCAGAGGATAATGATTTCTTCCAAAGTGGGTAACTGAAGTCAGGCGTTCAAATCAAAGACATGACATTCAGGTGTGGGTCAAAGGTGACCTGTCATATGAAAAAACCCCACATCGGCTGGTTACCAGCAAAGTGTGCCCCTCAAAACAGAGATCTATTGATATGGCCCAATCACAAGAAATATCATAAAACCTAAGGAGAAGAGTTGTTGAGGCTCATAAGATTAAAAAAAGATACAAAAGCACTTCCTTGAGCCTCCGTCAGTCTACAGTCAGACAGATTGTGCACAAATGCAGAAAAGTCAGTGCCACTGCCACATTGCCTAGGAGTGGGTGTCAAGCAAAGATCACAGCCAGGGGATGTTGTATAATGGTGCGGGTGGTGACAAAGAACCTGAAAGTAACAGCTAAGCATCAGCAGGCATCTCTTGCATTTTTACATCTGTGTCCATGGGTCCACAAAAACACTAAACAAGAGTGAGAGTCATGGTAGTAAACCCGGGAGGAAACCAGTGCCCCCCCTCCAAATAAAAATATCTGCCAGTCTCAGGTTTGCCAAAAAACACCCTGGATTTTTCATTACGCTACTGAAAGAATGTTCTATGGAGTTAGAGGAAAGTACATTGATCCTTTTAGCAAGAAGGCACCATGCTATGTTTAGAGGTGAAAAAATAACACCAAAGCCTCATACCAACCCTGAAAGCATGGTGAAAGGAGCGTCATGGTTCGGGCCTCAGCACCAAGATGGCTTGCAATCATTAAGGGAACTATTAATTCAAACTTGTATCAGGAAATCCTACAGGGGAATATCAGAGAAACAATCCATCATCTAAAGCCAAACATGCTTGACATCCCAGTCATATGAATGAACTGAAACAGTTCTGTAAGGATAAACAATCCCAAATATCTCCTTACCGTTGTGTAGGTCTGGTCAGCAACAACAGGAAATATTTGCTTGAGATTATTGCTGTGAAAGGAGTTACTGAACAGTTACTGCTCATGGTTCATGGTTTTTTCCAGACTCCAGGTGTTTGTTTCAGCAATGTGTTAAATAAAGGCATGTGCATGTACCCATTTGTGCGTTTTCTTTGTTAAATCACAATGTGTTTATATATGTTATGACTTAAATGGATATCAGATATTTTAGTAACAATTTATTCAAAAGGGTTTATAAACTGTGGCTGCTTTTGGCTAGCTTAGACATGCTAGAACGTTAATGAAAAATACAGTGAAAAAGTCACTAAGCCAAACATTTTATTATGCCCTGAAACAATATATTAATTGTGTCTTGAATAAAAAGCTTGTATTTTGCAGACTCCCCAAATAATTGCAATCTCTGACCAGAGACAGGATCGCGGTACAGGCTATACTCTCGACAAACTAGTAGAGAATAAAATTGCTTGAAAAAGACATAATGAAATATGGCTTAATAGAATACGTTGTGTCAGTCCTATTGACAACCAAAGTGTGTCTTTCCCAGTCAAATCGGTGTACAACAGCAGGTTAGATGTGGATAAAAAATTAATCTGTCTCACAAAGGTTCTGTCTCTGAACTCCTGGTGTCTTGAAAGACGACAAGCGAAATGATAGATACTCCGTAGTGTGGAGACATTCTATTTCTTGTATAATTAGCCGGCGATTGAACTTCCCTGCTGAATGGAAGTGTGGCTGGGGAATGTATAATGATGACAACCCAACTACTCTGGGTGAGCTGTAAAAAAAGGACTGCTTCATTTAGTCATCCGTTTGACAAACTGCTAAATCACTATACTCTTGGGGTACTTCTTTAAAAGAACATTCATGGATATTATCGTCGTTTGTTAGACTGTCATGATTTGATTTCTCGTGCTCGTTTGACTTTCGGCAGTCTTCAGAGAAAAGTTGTTGTATTGAGTAGTCAATCATACAGGACTCTGAAATGAACTTCCCTGGGGCAGCTATCGCTGTGCTACTGATCATAGTGCTGATGATTAGAGTAGCTTTCGGCTGTTGCCAAACTGCCATACAAACATCAAGCTCTGTTTTAAAGGTGTGAGGTTTTTTAGCTGTAAGAAAGGTGAGTGTAGATAAGATGGAGGTTTGTGTGACTGTAACACTTGCCCCATGTGAAGTAAAGATAAGAACTGTGGCTTCTAAGAAACTGTGAGGGACAGAGACCTCGATCATGCTTTTCTATAGCACTTCAACTCTGCTAGATAATTGAGTAATGACCAATATCATTTAATTTCTATTCGTTTATGGACACGCATCAGTCATTATTTTATTTTATATATAAAATAACAGAAACCTTCAGAAATAATAGTAATAGCCCCCTGTGAGCAGGACAAATATTGAAGGCAGTGTTTGGTATCTTTTTGTCAGTGTATCATTGTAAAAAGACAAGACGTTTGTGGCATTTCAGGATATTGTGCCCTTAATTTATATCTCTTTCCCAGTCTTCGGGTGATAAAACGCCTGGCTTTTGTGGATTGTTCTCTGTGCAATTCCAACAGCTGTATATTTTTCCCGTACACTGTATACTGTGCAATTGCTGTTGTTGAAATGTTGGTATATTAATCAATCTGCGTATTTGATTGATGAATTTGATTGACATGCCTCGAGTTTAAATAGGTGTGTCACAATGTTGTATGACCTGATTGAGATCTTACTCTGATCTTACTCTGAATTGTCTGTTCTTGTCTGAATAAAATCACCATGATATCATACCAGAGCAGCACTTGATACTTTTTTATGTCCTGTGAATTTTTTTAATTGTATTTATTAACTCATGATTTACTAAGTGGATGACTGCTAGATTTGAACCATAACATGTTAATATGTAGTTTAAGTGGGAGTGGTTTGAGGCTAATTCTATCTCACAGAAAACAGATGGATGTGGGGATGGAAGGCGTTGACCCTCAGGGCTTTGATAACTTGACCTCAACTTTACACTCCGAATAGACACCTTCAGTGGACACACTCACACACAAGCAGGCGTGCGCGTTATACAGAAAACACACACACTCCTACTTCACCCTCCCAGAGATCACCGCTCAATCAGAATGAGCAGCAGGCAGGGGTCTCCATCCATCTTGATTTGTCAATAGTTACAATTTTAATTACACCTGAGTGCTGTCAGCCTCCCAGGCTAAGCGGAGACCATTGATTCATTCCGGCTAATTGATTAATTGCTGTGTTGATGGGAGCAATGTTTTTTTCCCTCGCTTTTTGTCTCCCCTTCTCCTTCCTTTCAAGAGACAATAGCGTATGGCTGAGTAACACCTGCAGGTTACATTCAGACAATGAGCAAAGACTTGTGAGAGAATAGGCCAGACATTCTGCATTTAACTGTGTCGGTGCAGTGACATTTAAAACAGCCTGTGTACCATTGTTACAGCAGGGTAATACTGTTGACAGTGAGAACCAGGTGTACGTGTGCAGGTCTTCACCGAAACCGCGCGTGGCAGCTGAAGGGAGTGGGAGATTTAGAAGCCACAATGAACAGATGCTTTTACATTAAATAGTAGCTAAGATACGCCTGGCTGTTTTTCCGTGTCCTCACCGTCTACCATTTGTAGCTCTCACCTCCTCCTACACACACGCGCGCAGAGTCTTTAAAACGTCTCTGAAAGTGTCTGAAGAATCGGGCGCTGTCATGTGGCCTGGGAACTACTACAGCTGGCTTACCTTGAGTCTATTTCAACATGGCCGCCCTGTTTTAAGTACATTGTCAAGCTGCTTTGAAACGTTCAACTTTGTGGGTGGCCTTATTTTACAGACACGTCGGATGAAGTCGTTAAATTGGAGCGTCATTTTACATATGGACAGCTAAGTGGGAGGGTTGTATTTATGACCGACAAAGAGGACTGATAGTCATATGGAGGGAGGGAGAGAGAAATGATGGAGCAAGTGGAGGGATGGAAAGAGAGATAGGAGTGGGATGACTTAGATGAGTGAGGGATAAGAGGAATATGAGAGAGGAATGTAAAGAGTGATGTGAGAGCGATGGAGAGAGGGATGTGGAGAGGGATATGGAGAGGGATGAGAGATTGGTGAGAGAGGCTTGGAGAGAAGGATGGAAGAGGAATGGAGATGTTTCAAGTGTTTATTAACAAAGGGAATCTGCCCCACTGACAGAAAGGACGGCTGTATACGTTTGATGATTTAGTCTTCCTAAAATACATCTGGTTGCAGGCTGGGTTGAAATAGCCCAGGAGTTTGGCGAGTTGGGAAAATGGCACTTGTCTACCAGGCTAGTAGCACCAAAGTGCTGGTAACTGTAGGGGCCATGGGCACGTATTTCAGTCAGTCATCCTATTATGAAAAGGGGAGAAATGATGACTCAGTTGGTGGAACTGGAGGGGAACAATGGTAGAGAACTGTCCTGAATCACACGTTATTCCCCATTTAGTGTAGCACTTTGTACCAGATGCCGTTGTGCCCTGGTTAAGAGTATTGCACCAAGTAGAGAGTAGAATGCCTATTGGGAAACATTCTATATGCCTCAGCAAGCCATAATCGATGCCGGTACAATAAGGCTATAGCATAACAATGGCAGAGCTGCTCTGCACCAATGCTTCTCACAGAAAACTCTGTTCCCTTTAATGCTGAAGCATCACAATTACTTTCTCATTTCTTGTGGAAACCAACCTGTGTAAACACGCAAAGTACCACATATGAATGGATGCGCACACTTACACAAGCATGCACACACACACACACACACACACACACACACACACACACACACACATAGACAAACACACATGCACAAGCATACACACATACAGTGCACGCTGCTGCATGAGAAAAGACATTCTACGCCTTTGGGCTTATCCGTGTAAACACTTACTGAATACAAAAACAAACACAAAAACAGAGAGCGGCCGCCTGCTTAAGCTTTTCTTCTCGCGTCCCCGCTCGCTCGCTCTCTCTCGCTCTGTCCCTCTTCCAGCAACTCAGTCTGAGCAGTCTGAGAGCTGCTCTTCTTTTCACTCTTGCTCTCTCCCTCTTCCTTTCATTCTCCCTCTCTCCCCCTCCCTTCCTCTGAGAAGCAGTGAGTCTATTCCAGCACCACAACTCTGAATCAACCAAATAACAGGACGCTCAGTCCTGAGAGGAGTAAAGGAAACAAAGAACTAAACAGGTTTCTACAGATGTGTGTCCATCTCTGTGTGAGTCTGTGTGTTTGTGTGTGTGTGTGTTTGTAGCTCTGTTTCATTCGTCAAGACATATTTCGTGGCAATGCTTTTTAGTTGACGGTGGCTTCTCAGTTATACCCTCTTAGCCGTCCCCGGAAGAAGGCTGTGGTTGTGGATAATCCAATCCATCGCCGTCCTGTATTGAATGGGCTATTTCTCAGACTCCCTATCACACCCATTTACCGTACATCTGTCCCTCTACAAATGTATTTACCATTGACCTTCAGTCATATCTGCTCAGGGAGACACTGGAGTGTTGAATATGGAGGGCGGAAGTCTCTGTCATCTCTGAGTGTGAGCGTGTCTGCCCGGCGGTGACTGAATGAGTCCTAGCCGATGTCCCAAACATCTTTCTGCCCCCTATGTACTGCACAGCTTTGGACTTGAGGATTTCACCTGCCGGTGTGCTAGTTAATATGTAATAGGGTGCCATTGGGGCCGCAGCCCGGGTGTCCTCAGTCATCCCAGGGGTCACGTCAGTACTGTGGGTGGCACACCTTCCTCTAGAGATGGCCCCCCAGACCAACCACAGACAAACCACCCCGTGCAACCCCGATTTTTTAAATGGACTAGCCCATGGCCACAGCCTCACCTGCCACACAGAGAGGGCAGGGAGAGCCCATGTCAGGGGGAGGGGAGGGAAGTGGTCAAGTCTAAATGGCAAACTCAAACAAGCGGCGTGATCCTACATGTGGCTCTTGCACGACTTTCTCTCTCTGCCCCTTCACAATGTCCTCTTCCCCACATGTCTTACAGATACGTTTTATCTGAGAGCATTCATTCCAAGAGGCTATGGAAGTGATAGACAAGGGTGTACACTACAGTAACAGCCACGGTTCCACATTTGACTGGTTTATGCCAGGAGCTGGAATGACAAACAGACAGACATGAAGACAGACACGCTGTTTTAGTTTTGGGGCTGCTCTAAAGTAGAAGTGACAAGACAAGGTTTCACTTTCTACAGCTTGTCCAGTCAAACGCCAACCCTGTTTTTTAAACTGGGGATTGAGGGGCAGCTGTGATGCCTGTAGGCTGTCAACTGTCCATCATGTACTGTGTAGACAGCGAGGGCTTCTAGCAGGTGGAGGCCATATTTGCAGGCCGAGAGGGATATAGACTCCCCTGATGTCTGCTTTATATTCAACTCCTCTGTCAACCCATCAACCTCTTCCTCTCTCTCTCTCTCCCTCTCACTCACTCACCCCCAGCCATGAGATGTAAGAAGGCAATAGGGGCAAATACATATACTGTAAATCTTGAATTTGTTGACGTGTTTCGCATCATGCCCATATTTTCATATTGCCACTGCCATTTTGCGAAGAACAGAGTATGTAGAATCCAGGATCTCTGGGTCTGAAAACAACTTTCTCAGTAGAACACTGGATTGTGGAACTATGTTTTCAGAATCCACATAGAGCATTGGCCATCGCCTTGAGTGCATGAAGTTGTCTCTGCACCGAAAGTGTAAACGAATGTATTGTCATTACAAATTAATGTTATCTCGTAACGTATTCTCATTCGAAATATATGTAGTCCTGTCTTTGTATTGTTCTTGTGTGTTACTGTTCGACGTTATGTCATGATATCCGTTTCGGGTGACCCAAAAAAGTAACTCTGGACTTTTGGTGGCAGCTGGTCGGGATACTAATGATGTCCTACAGTGGATATAAAAAGTCTACACACCCCTGTTAAAATGCCAGGTTCTTGTGATGTAAAAGAATGAGATAAAGCAAAAGAATGTTAGAACTTTTTCCACCTTTAATGTGACCTATAACGTGAACAATTCAATTGAAAAACAAACTGAAATCTTTGAGGGGGAAAAATTAAAAACTCACAATAACCTGGTTGCATAAGTGTGCACACCCTTAAACTAATACATTGTTGAAGCACCTTTTGATTTTATTACAGCACTCAGTCTTTTTGAGTAGGAGTCTGTTAGCATGGCACATCTTGACGTGACAATATTTGCCCACTCTTCTTTGCAAAAGCGTTTCAAATCTGTCAGATTGCGAGGACATCTCCTGTGCACAGCCCTCTTCAGATCACCCCACAGATGTCCAATTGGATTCAGGTCTGAGCTCTGGCTGGGCCATTCCAAAACGTTAATCTTCTTCTGGTGAAGCCATGCTTTTGTGGATTTGGATGTGTGCTTTGGGTCATTGTCGTGCTGAAAGGTGAACTTCCTCTTCAACTTCAGCTTACTAACGGACGCCTGAAAGTTTTGTGCCAAAATTGCCTGGTATTTGGAACTGTTCGTAATTCCCTCCACCCTGACTAAGGCCCCGGTTCCAGCTGAAGAAAAACAGCCCCAAAGCATGATGCTGCCACCACCCTGCTTCACTGTGGGTATGGTGTTCTTTGGGTGATGTGCAGTGTTGTTTTTGCGCCAAACATACCTTTTGGAATTATGGCCAAAAAGTTCAACCTTGGTTTCATCAGACCATAACACATTTTCCCACGTGCTATTGGGGGACTTGATGTTTGTTTTTGCAAACTTCAGCCGGGCTTGGATGTTTTTCTTTGTAAGAAAAGGCTTCCGTCTTGTCACCCTACCCCATAGCCCATTCATATGAAGAATACGGGAGATTGTTGTCACATGTAGCACACAGCCAGTCCTTGCCAGAAATTCCTGCAGTTCCTTTAATGTTGCTATAGGCCTCTTGGTAGCCTCCCTGACCAGTTTTCTTCTCGTCTTTTCATCAATTTTGGAGGGACGTCCAGTTCTTGGTAATGTCTCTGTTGTGCCATATTTTCTCCACTTGATGATGACTGTCTTCACTGTGTTCCATGGTATATCTAATGCTTTGGAAATTCTTTTGTACACTTCTCCTGACTGATATCTTTCAACAATGAGATCCCTCTGA
>JACXGI010002094.1:13057-79134 GCA_016801175.1 Esox masquinongy | reverse complement strand
ATTGTTTTAGGTAATTGAGTTGATTTCAACTCTCTTATAGGAACTGAGTTCTCCTCACCTATTGTTTCCAGGTCTAGATTGTGGGACATAGAAGTCCCAGAGGGGGGATGTGTAGGGATATTTCCATAAAATGTTATTTCACATTAAGCTGATGAAGAGTAGACAGAACATCTCATGTGATCACTTGTATATTAATTGAGTGTTAATTGATAAAGCATTTAACCAGGGCTCATATTATTTTCCCATACAGTCTAATTGTCTTAGATTTTTCCACATTTACTTGTTAAGAGAGCGTGATGAACTGTCCTCTTGCTCTGGCTCCACTACTGTTCTCATGGTCAGTGCAATGAGTGGTTGTTGTTATCTCATATTGAGGACAGAAGGACCTGTGGCTTGCCCTTGACTCTCTTGGCAAAATCTTGGGAGAATGTGAGAAATCGCATAACCATCACGCCACCAATATTTCCAACAGTGCTTTGGGGTGCGGATCCCAGAGGGTTGGTGGAAGATTAGAGAAGGATCCATTGGGAAATTAGCATAATGGGAGGAGCTAATATCATTGTATAACCATACTGTATAAAAGTGTGTTTCCGAGGTTTGGAAGTCGGTTGTTCTGCAGACCAACATGGATTGGTTGCTCTGCAGATCAGCACGGCTTTATTACCTTAATAAATAAAGTCTACTATTGAATTCACAAACTCCTAAGTTGTTTGAATATGTTGGTGGGAAAAAGGGGAACAATTTTCCACAACAATATACGCGCTAGATGCACCATCTACCGATCATTGTGTGTCAGCAACACCCTCCCGTTCAAAACACCCATGGGTCAAAATGACCCGACAGCTAAATGTACTGAAAGCATCCTCTCTCCCTCACAAACACAAATTCACATTTGCAGTATTCTTCTAGATTCATTAGTTATAATTTCAAGACTATTTCTTTGCCAAACGTTGTTAGAAAGGAATTGTCTGAATTGACATTATCATTACATATGGAATCATGTAGTAACCGAAAAAGTGTTAAACAAATCAAAATACATGTACAGATTAGATTGTTCAAAGTAGCCACCCTTTGCCTTGATGACAGTTTTGCGCACTTGGCATTCTCTCAACCAGCTTAATGAGGTAGTCACCTGGTATGCTTTTCAGTGAACCGGTGTGCCTGTTTAAAAGTACATTTGTGGAATGGTTTTCCTTCTTAATGCGTTAGGGTGGGTGTGCAGAGAGTGACAAGGTAGGTAGGGTATACAGAACACAGAATCATTATGTATCTATTGTAGTAGTAGGGTGGCCACATTGAAGAATCTACAATATGAAGTGTATGTTCTTACTGGTTTGGGGTTGAATTGAAAACAGTAGGCATTAGTCAAGGGAAAGTGACTGTGACACTTATCATCCATATAATGCACAACAGACCAGAAATATTGAAAAGATATAAGTCTGTTCTATGATAAGATGAATCCAGAATGCACTGAGCATTTGTGATGGTAGATAAGGTAAGGTCAAGGGGGGAGTGAATGGTTATGCTATGAAATAGTTTTCCACCATGGGTTTGACAATTCAAAACGTACCAACATCACTGATATAGAGGAGTTTTTTGGGGCGTGATTGGTTTTTAGTCTGGTCATTGCTTTTGTTCCCTCCCAATCAGGGATGGACTGGGAGTAAAAAATGGCCTTGGACTTTGATCCAGGCCGGCCCACCAGAACTGGCCCCCGTATATTCCACTGTCCTTATATTACCTGCTAATGCATGCACGTACAAACACGACCAGCCTCTAATACAACCACCCAGCAGCATCACAGCCATTGATCACTATTGCAGTACTACTTTAAAAAGGCTGCAGAACACAAACAAATGCTGCATATTGTTATAACACTTCTACAGAAAACACACTGAATTTGGCATGATTGAACTCTCTCACATCGCATGAAGCCTAGAGTGAAAGAGATGATAAAATATCCACAATCCTCACAGACATAAAACTGTCTGAGTGCTGGTCAGGGTCAACTGCTTGGCTTTAAGTCATGGGAGTACACATTCTTAAAAAAATGGTTGAACACCTCTCCAAACATAGAACGTAACCTGTAAGAGAGCAGCACAAGCCATCATGAGTCATGACTGAAGTACATCACAGCACCTGAAGCCTAAAGTAAAAGAGATGGTATAATATCCACAATACTCACTCAGACATAGAACTGTCTAAATGCTGCTCAGGGTCAGCTGGCTGGCTTCACTCTGTCAAAGTATATACTGGACAGCAATATTACAAACAGGAAAGAGACATTAGAAATGTTGGAATAAAATAATGGTAAGTAAGCAAGTTATAGGAAATATGTCGACACTACCTTATTGGAGAAGAAATTTTTTCAACAGCTCGCTTTTCTCTGCAACTCCATGGATCACCATGTCAGTATCCAGGGCCATTAGGATGTCCTTCTCGGTGGCCATCAGCATGAAGGCCTCTAGGTGTTCTTGTGAGAGAGTGCTCCTGAGTCTGCTCTTGACATACTTTAAGGTAGAGAAACTTCGCTCACAAGCTACCTGGGTAACTGAGAGGGTGAGTAAGAACTTATATCCAAGGCCAAGGATATGTTAGGCATCAGTCAGCAGGTTGTACCGTCTCAGCATCTGGTAACAAAACAGTGGACATTCTTTACATCTGGTAACAACACAGTGGACATTCTTTACATCTGGTAACAACACAGTGTACATTCTTTACATGATGAGCAGCATTAATTCTTTATTTCCACCTCATCTTCATTTATCAGGGCAGTCCTCCACTGTCCTGGTCATGCATTCCTCCAATCCTGAACTTTTCAGTCTTTTCCACTGTACAGCGAGGCTCCTCAGCTCACACTGCAAATTGCCAACAGTTGTTTAGCTATCAAATCCAAGCAGACATTTGGTGAGCTCTTCAAGGGCTTTCTCTGGAAAACCTCTGGATGTTATTTGGGAGAAGTTTCTAGGGTCCAGAAGGGCTAGGTCAGCATATAGAGTGCCATGAGACAGAAATCACCTGTGAATACTATCTGTGATTGAATCTACAGTGTCTTACAAAAGTGAGTACACCCCTCACATTTTTGTAAATATTTAATCATATCTTTTCATGTGACAACACTGAAGAAATGGCACTTTGCTACAATGTAAAGTAGTAAGTGTACAGCTTGTATAACAGTGTACATTTGCTGTCCCCTCAAAATAACACATCACACAGCCATTAATGTCTAAACCGCTGGCAACAAAGGTGAGTACACCCCTAAGTGAAAATGTCCAAATTGGGCCCAAAGTGTCAATGTTGTGTGTGGCCACCATTATTTTCCAGCACTGCCTTAACCCTCTTGGGCATGGAGTTCACCAGAGCTTCACAGGTTGCCACTGGAGTCCTCTTCCACTCGTCCATGACGACATCACGGAGCTGGTGGATTTTAGAGACCTTGCGCTCCACCACCTTCTGTTTGAGGATGCCCCACAGATGCTCAATAGGGTTTAGGTCTGGAGACATGCTTGGCCAGTCCATCACCTTTACCCTCAGCTTCTTTAGCAAGGCAGTGGTCGTCTTGGAGGTGTGTTTGGGATCGTTATCATGTTGGAATTCTGCCCTGCGGCCCAGTCTCCGAAGGGAGGGGATCATGCTCTGCTTCAGTATGTCACAGTACATGTTGGCATTCATGGTTCCCTCAGTGAAATGTAGCTCCCCAGTGCCGGCAGCACTCATGCAGCCCCAGACCATGACACTCCCACCACCATGCTTGACTGTAGGCAAGACACACTTGTCTTTGTACTCCTCACCTGGTTGCTGCCACACACGCTTTACACCATCTGAACCAAATAAGTTTATCTTGGTCTCATCAGACCACAGGACATGGTTCCAGTAATCCATGTCCTTAGTCTGCTTGTCTTCAGCAAACTGTTTGCGGGCTTTCTTGTGCATAATCTTTAGAAGAGGCTTCCTTCTGGGACGACAGCCATGCAGATCAATTTAATGCAGCGTGCGGCGTATGGTCTGAGCACTGACAGGCTGACCCCCCACCCCTTCAACCTCTGCAGCAATGCTGGCAGCACTCATACGTCTATTTCCCAAAGACAACCTCTGGATATTACGCTGAGCACGTGCACTCAACTTCTTTGGTCGACCATGGCGAGGCCAGTTCTGAGTGGAACCTGTCCTGTTAAACCGCTGTATGGTCTTGGCCACCGTGCTGCAGCTCAGTTTCAGGGCCTTGGCAATCTTCTTATAGCCTAGGCCATCTTTATGTAGAGCAACAATTCTTTTTTTCAGATTCTCAGAGAGTTCTTTGCCATGAGGTGCCATGTTGGGCTTCCAGTGACCAGTATGAGAGCGATGACACCAAATTTAACACACCTGCTCCCCATTCACACCTGAGACGTTGTAACACTAACGAGTCACATGACACCGGGGAGGGACAATGGCTAATTGGGCCCAATTTGGACATTTTCACTTAGGGGTGTACTCACTTTTGTTGCCACCGGTTTAGACATTAATGGCTGTGTGTTGAGTTATTTTGAGGGAACAGCAAATTTACACTGTTATACAAGCTGTACACTCACTACTTTACATTGTAGCAAAGTGTCATTTCTTCAGTGTTGTCACATGAAAAGGTATACTGAAATATTTACAAAAATGTGAGGGGTGTACTCACTTTTGTAAGATACTGTATAACTTGATTGTGGACTTGAACTTAATAGGTACTCTCTGCCTCTGTCAAAGCTTCATCTTGAGCCATCTCTCCTGACATGATTTTCTTCTTTCTTGCCCTTTTCTGTGGCAGAGTTGCTTCCACCTCCTCCAGCACTGTGTCCTCATCCTGTTCTTTGATCTTCTTATTTGCAAACTGAACAAATGTGTCTGTAGCTGCCTAAATGGTGTCAAAGCCTCTTGACATGCCTTAAAGGGTTTCCTGTGTAGCCACGACCATTCGATGGGCAGACAGGACGTCCATCCCACTTGTCTGCAGGTATCTGGACAGTGGTGACGAGTTCTGAAATATCCGAAGAAATATTTGAGTTGTCAGTATGGTCTCATACCGGAGAAGAGCCTCAATAAATCCTCTAGCCTTCACCCGAAAAGCTGTCTTCATGTTGGTCTGTCCTTGTATGGCTGATGGTGTGAGGAGTACTTCAACATAGAGACCCTGGTCTGTTTTTCCAAAGGACCCAAAGACCTTCTTCAAAGCGCTATCCTTAGCCCACCAGCGTGTTTCTCCGATTGGAGGCGCCTGTGTCGCGTGTCCTGGCTCTTCTTCTCCCACATATCCATCCTTTTGTAGGATTCCCAAAGTAACACAGCAATGTTGTTAAGGAGAGCAAACAGTGACCCACTTGCTAAGACAATTTCAGTTGTCAGAGAAAACCAGATGGACATGTGCATAGCACCATACATGCACTTGATTGGGTGACTTTAAGGATAACAGAGTAGAGAAGCCCTTATATTTGCCCTGCATATTGGACGCTCCATCCGTAGCATTGCCAATGCACTTGCTCATGTCTAATTTTAGTTTATTCATGACATCTGTCAACAACTGGACTAAGTACTGTCCAGAGGATGCCTCATATTTCACAACAGCCACAAGCCTCTCTTGTACAACGTCAGTCACATACCTCACAATGACAGAGCACTGGTCTTGAGAAGTTATGTCCTGAGTTGTGTCGACCTGGACAGAGAACATTCCAGCTTGCTCAATTTCACTTGGAAATGGTCTCTTGGATAATGCTCTGAATTGTGTGAATGACAGTGTTGACGGTATTTTTTGAGAGGAGTGTGATTACAGAACCTCTGCCTTTTGCCCTAGACTGATGTCATTTCTTGCTTTTCTCAATGCATTCAGTGAGATGTTCTTTCAAGCGGACGTCATACTTTCCCAGAAGTACTATCATCTCCAAGAAATTACCGTTACTGGTGTCCTCTAATGTATATGCATCCTCAGACTGCATCCCCCTGTAATTGAGCCCCCTCTTGCCAATGACTTTCACTATGTCTACGACACGTTCCAGCACCTGCCTTCTTATGTGTACTTGTTATCTGTGGGCAGACACCTGACTGTCACTGAGCAGACTTTGAATATCTGTTTTGGAGGACCTTAAAAAGTATGCCTCAGCACTACTTCTGTGAATGTTGCTCTCCTCATGCTCTTCTACTCTTTAGTGAACATGTTTCCAATCCGTCATTCCACTCATAAAAATACTGCTGTCAGTAGGCTTCGCAAATGCCATACAAATTGAACAGTATAATGCATGGCTTTCATGGTATGACAGCCATTTCCGATTGGTCCCGTCTTTATAGCAGAAAACCCTCTTTACCACAGAGTTTTTTGATTCCTGCATAGGGTGGAAAAAAAATAATATTTGTAGGTCTTCTGACATGGGTCTCTCTAAATAATCAAACGTTGGTCTGGTATCCTGGCCTTCCCTGACTCTCTCTTCCACTGAAACTGGACTGGGCCTGTCACCAACCTCAATGCTCTCTTCCACTGAAACTGGACTGGGCCTGTCATCAACCTCAATGCTCTCTTCCACTGAAACTGGACTGGGCCCGTCATCAACCTCAATCCTCTTCCACTGAAACTGGACTGGGCCTGCCATCAACCTCAATCCTCTTCCACTGAAACTGGACTGGGCCTGTCATCAACCTCAATCCTCTTCTACTGAAACTGGACTGTGCCTGTCATCAACCTCAATTCTCTTCCACTGAAACTGGACTGGGCCGGTCATCAACCTAAACCCTCTTCCACTGAAACTGGACTGGGCCTGTCATCAACCTCAACCCTCTTCCACTGAAACTGGACTGGACCAATCATCAACCTGGATATTAAATAATATATAAATTAACTAATGAAGGCCCAATTTTGAAAAACTACAAAAACACAGCAGCAGTGCGACTTTCATATCAAGGGAATGAATGGCAACAACAAATGTTTTTGTGTGGCTTTACTCACCGTTCACACCGGACTGTTGGCACGATGAGTTTCAATGCATTGTCTAGTAAGAGGCGAAGTGGTAGGAACCTTGTGGTTGTGCATCATAGATAGCAAATCACTGTAGCCATATTTTCCCGCACAAAATATGAATTTGAGGGAAAGGTCTTGATTGGTTTTACAATATGTATACTCTTTGCAACCAATGGCTGTATAGACATGAAATAAAATGTGCTAATTAACGTTTGTAAATGTCTAATGCAATTTTTGTTTAGAACGACAAGGCAAAAACAATCAGAATCAAATAAAAATGCTTATTTTAGCTAAGTAAAATTAAATGACAGTAAATCGCTGATACTCAAGCGATTGCCATTTCCCACAAAATCCCCACAGGACGGCGAAATATAGACATTCAGAGCTTTACTAAGCGTCCGATTGGAGTTTTTCCACTCGCCGGTTTGAACACCCAGTTACTGTACTGTACGTCTTCACCTCAATTCTTTCTTTCCATTTACACAGCAGTAGCTGACCAATAGTATTTGCATTTCACTCATAAATTCTGATATAACATGTTGCATTTGTAACACATTTAGGCACATATCTACCGCTCCGGCTGCACTATATTTGGCTTCGCTGTCCTCTCCGTCTACTCTTTTACCTGCGAACCGGGTTGTGGCGTCTTCCTCTTGCCGGTCTAGCACTTCGATGGTAGCGTCGGTGGCACTGGCACTAGTACTACTACCGAATAAGTCGGTTCGTTTTTTGTTTTTTTACAGTTATTTGCATTTGAGTGAAGACTTTTGAGTCTTTTGTCTCTTAACTTTTCAGCCCCACCCTTACGTTTTTTACTCTGCTTTTCCATTTTCTAATGAGGCTAGTTTTCGTGCTGTCAGTTTCACTGTCATGTGTGAATGAGTGAGCCAGACAAAGTGGACGCCTGGGCGGGGCTAAGGACTGCGTAGACGTCCATTTGGAATAGACCAACAGGCCTGGAGGAAAGGGGGGGGTTGGCCCATGTCGCTCAAACTTCTACCAACTTTTTTATAAGTGTAGTAAAAAATGTATAAGGCAAGTGGCCCACCGGCCCAGAGTTTGGCCGGCCCACCGGGAATTCTCCCGGTGGCCAGTCCGCTACTGCTCCCAATGTGTGTGGAGTCAGTCATGCATGGATGTATTTAGCCTACAAAGTACATTTTTCTTTGAATTTACATTATGTTAATAAAGTGTAAGTAAAAGCGTATTGATAATGTGAACTCTGTTTTTACATCATACAATGTTAACAAGCTTTCTATTAAAACATTCAAAAAATCACATTTTAAAGCATTCATAAAATACATTGCATAACTTTTCAGACTGTTGACTCCCTCTTGGTTTCTAGGTGGGTAAAACTTGTCAGCCATCACAACGCCAACTGCCGTGCTATCCTGAGTAGGACGGGGTTGAACCAGACTTGTAAGCTAGCTAGTCATTACGCTTGCTTTTTCTCCTTGGTTTTAGCTGATGTTGGGTCGAGAGCATGGATTTCGAAGAATTGTTTAGTGAACGAACGTTTCAATTTTCCGACTTTCAGGAGTTTACGGTAAGTTAACGATGTTTAAAGAGTCTTGGTCCGCGCTCCTACGTTAGCTAGGCCAGTTGCTAAAGCTAGTTGCGTAAGCTGACATGACTGTAGCTACTTGCTGCAAAAAAGAACTAGCATGATGACAAACATCTTCCGTTCTTAGCTAGCTATTTGATAATACATTACTTTTTAAATATAAAACTACAAGGAATACTCCCTTTTAAACAAATTTTAGCAATACCTTAATGTTGCTAAAATTAATGATTAATGTTAGCAAGCAGTAGGTACAACTAGCAAGTTAATTTAACCCATTTCAGTCTTCTAGTTAACCAGTATGCTACTAGCATTAGCGTAGATAACAACAATAGCTAAATGCAATGACGTGTTTGTTATATTTAAGACAACCACGTATCTATACGAGAATTTCTAGTATTGCACGAAGTCTCACTTGCTTGACATTTCCTTTTTTGCGTGTTTTTTATTTTCTTGAATGCCCGTTGTCTTGTTTGGATGGAGTACAGTACGGTACACTTTTGTTCAGCTGGCTGCATGTTTTGTGTATTCAATATACTGTAGCTAGGTAACACTCGGGATAAAACGTACTCTGTATTATGACCAACTCCCAACATTTTTGACATGACTTGCTTGGGGAGCTACAGTACCATAGCGCGTTAACCAACGTTAGCTAGCTACTGTATCTGTTAACCACGTTGTCATGTATGTGTGTAAAGTAATAACTTATGTTTAACTGTTCTCTCTTCCCCTTTCAGTTTCTTCCCCAGCACCAGAAACTCTCTGAAAGAGTGCGGAAGCGATTGTACTATGGCCTGGACCAAGACGGCTCTCTAGATTCCCTTTCCTGTCCTGTTACAGGTTAGCTAGTGTCTGTTAGGGTTATGCCGTGTTCAGTCCGTTTCTGACTCGTGTGTTAATTCGTAGGTTATGATTTGTAATTCCTTTACTTTTTGTAATTCCTTTTTTATAATTCCTTTTATGTTTGAAATGTCTAGATATTGCTGTGGAATTTCTTCAGAAGTCTGCTCCTAGCCCAATCCGAAAACTGCACAAGAAATATGCTGCTCATGTCGCAAGGTATGTTGTCAAGTGGCGTCTTAGTGCCAAAGGCACCCTGCTCGTGTAGCCTAAATGGTCTTTGTTATGTAACACAGTTGGTCGTTTTTTCAGGGAGGCCTGCATCTCTCCGTGTGCCATGATGCTGGCCCTTGTATACATTGAAAGGCTACGACACAGGAACCCTGAATACCTGCAGAAGATCTCCTCCTCAGACCTCTTCCTAATATCCATGGTATGTCGCAAAGGGCAATTAGTTCCCATTGCAATGCACTACTTTTGACCTGAGCCAATGCTGCTCAGCTCGAAAGTAGTGAAGTATTAAGGAAGTAGTGTGGTATTTGGCACGTACAGTTGTCGCTGCTGTTAGGCCATGGCTATTTAGACTAGCAGACCGGCACACCTCTCACCAGAATGATGGACTGGCCATGCAGGTGACTGATAGCCACAGGTTTTCCTGCCAGAATGAGGTTGTTACCATGTCGGTAATTAACTCTGGTTATCTTCAAAATCTTTTTATTGACAAATGCACAAAATAACAGTGTTGTTCTGAGCAGTGAAATTCTTATTACATGGCACGCAACATCTACGCAGTAGCATTAAGTAAAATATAAAGCAAAAAAAATATATATGTGTATATATATATGCATATGTGTATATATATGTATATATATGTATGTATATGTATGTATGTATATGTTGCTCTGATGACAATAAGTGTTGCTGGTTGAGAAGCCTTATGGCCTAAGGGAAAAAAATGTTTGTGAGTCTGGAATTGAGAATCTAAGTTATGAAGGTTATGGGCACAGGTTGTAATGAATTTTGGTCTCTTTTTGCTGTCCAGTTCCTTGAGTGTGTGCTTTCAGTGGTATGGACTAAGGTTATCCCCCTAATCGTGCGGCGCCTCTTTTTCAGATGGTTGCCAGCAAATATTTGTACGACGAAGGGGAGGACGAGGAGGTGTTCAATGACGAATGGGGGGCAGCTGGGAAGCTGGACGTCCAGACTGTCAACACCCTGGAAATTAGTTTCCTCAATGCCATTGTAAGTTATATATAGAATTCTGTACAATGTAACAAACAGCCTGGGTTGGGAGCAGTACCTTTTCAATTCTTAACCACATTTCCTTATTGCCTTCTGTAAGAAAAGACAATCCACAGGGCTCAACGTTAACATTTTTTGCCACTGGCCTGGTGGGGCCAGTGGGTTTGAAACTTACTGGCCCCAAAAACATTTTTACCTTCCAAAAGTTGTAATTTATCAGTGTTACAACATATAACCAAATACTTTTGTTACATAAAGTTCAATCCTTTATGAAATGCATTCATGATATATAAAACAGACAAAATATTGTTTATTTCTTTAATCAAATTCTAATTATAAAATGAATAAAAATATAACAGTCAACAAAACATTTGACTTTTAAACAAAACACTAACTCATTCATCCCCAGGGAACAAGGTGAACTGCTGGTCCATCTTAGTTACTAGGTATGCGGTTGTTGTAAGTCGTGCAATCACACAATGGGCATCTCCATTTAAATTCCTGATCAGTACTACCAAGGGCCCTGGGATTTTCAGCCACCCGCTTGGCTGTCGTGCAAGACCAGGTGCTGTTTGCTATTGCCATGGCTGGTCAGGGACTACTTGCGAAAGTTGTCAGTGCCTTTGTAAAAAGACCCTTATTTGTCTGCTCTACCCGGGAACTTACGACAGACGACCCAGTGACTCTGAGTTCCATCGAAGTTGAAACAAGTAAATTATTTTTTGCACTGAGGTTAAAATGTTCGCTTTCGTTTGAGCTCTTAGTTATCCTTTGCTGCCTTCTTCGGTTGAGTGCCTCGCGCGAATTTTTTAGATGTTATGTTGAAAAGTATTACCAGACTGCCACGCGTCACATCCATCACTGCTTGACTCTTGACTGGCCAACAGCGCGCTGAAGGAGCTACGAGGTAGTTATTTGTGCGCGTGCCTGATTACGAAATAACTGGATGATGTCGAGTATGTTATGCGATTATTTTACAATCTCAATTTTTTTTGCGGTGGCCCGATCGGGACAGTGACTTGCTAGTTTTATGAGTCCCGACTTGACTTTTTACTGACCCGGGGCCATAATTAGAGGTGAAAACAAATTGTCGACATTTCGATAAGGATGGCATTTATTGACAAGTTAACCTCATTTTCGAAAGTTACATAAGTTACAAAAAAATCTGCATAAAGTACAGGAAATTATCACGACTAGCGAAAGTATACTTGTGCATCCCGGCAACGTCTGTACGGGCTGAAAGGGTTTTCTCGGCTGCGGGCCTAATCGTCAACATACTACTGTACATAAGCCTACTCGTCTACTCCTGGAGCACGTGGACGTGGTAATTTTTCGAAACAAGAATAAACAATCATAATAATATGGACATTGCTTAATGATTATTTACATTTTTGTTAAGTTCTTGAATCTATGGATGCACTAGCCAGATTTTGTTCGGTTTTTGTTCATTAATTTTATATAATTTAATCCTATTAGGCTAAGCTTCCTTCCAAGGATATTTTTTGTTCACTGGAATTTGAATGCAGCGGTAGGTTTGTTTAATTTAATTCAGACTGTAACGTAACTCTGTTAGTCTATATATTAAGTGTAGTTTCGTTTGAAAAGTATAGTTTTAAGGGATTGTATATAAAAAATAGCTGGCTATATATTCTAATACATTTTGTATTTTGTTGTTATGGCCAGAAAACATTGACACAAAGACGTTAGCTAATGTAAGGCAAGTCGTACATATCTCTGCGCTAATTCAGTGGGTGTTTTTGATTTTTATAATTCATTTGGAATTGTAATTAATGGAATACCTTGTAACAATAATTTGAAATAAACCACTTGTTATAAAATACTAACGACTTGACAGGCCTATTCATTAGGTTATTCGCTGCTGTTATTGCATTTCTGAATCTGCGTCTCCGGAGTAGAAGTATATCTAGCCTAATTGTTTACTAAGACTTATTAAGGTTGTTAACTGCATTTTTAAATAAAACATTGAATTTATTTAATAACATATAACAATTTACTTTTTTTTTCATTTAGTACCTGTCTTTTTGGCACAAGTGGGTGGGGTCGACTATTCGACGACAAAAGCTGAGGAATTATCGATAGTCAAAATATTTGTCATGCACATCCCCAATCCATATTGTAATTTTACGTTCGTGGGTTGAGTTTAAATGGTTGACCCCAACCCTGCCCATTGGCTTAATAATCGATGGGTCCACTCCTTACCATATATTTAACTGTGTCTGGACCCATTGTAAAGGATTTATCTGACCGCTGCTCTCACTTTCAATGTGTTTCAGGACTGGTGCCTCTTCACTGAGCCAGTGGACTACTTTGGCCTACTGAGTCAACTAGAGGCCAGGTTAGTGATTGATTGCATTTATCTACATTACCTTTCATTTTTATTACTAAAAGGGCATTTCACTCTAGCACAACTACTTAATGTACCAATTCCTAATGTAGTCAATGATAAATTGATTTCTTCAACACAATCGAGAGTGAGCGAATTTGAATTCGGTATAATCTACTACCTCTATTGATCTGCCGATTTAAAATAGAGCAAGTTCCAGAATTAATAGTGAACGAAAATACAATGGTAATCGGAGACAACTATGATTTTTAGAAGACGAAAAATACACAATTAAAAAATAGATGTATTTTAAACACCAGTGTTGATCATGCCCATTTGTTATGTTCTAGTAATTACAAACCAATGCTGAAAAATGCTCTTTTGAGTTTAGTTTGCTTGGTGGCACTGCCAGTAATGAACCCTACAATAGATCTCACTGGTGAACACAGCGTTCACGTTTACTTCGTTTACAATATATACCAACAAATAACAAGATATGTACCAGTAGAAATGACTGATTCCATTGATAATTTGCTTTTGACAAGCTAATTCTTTACCTTTGTGGTTACTTGGCAAAAACACAAACATATATAAATGCACGTTTACAACTAGAAGTAGCTAAGAATTCATGCTTTCTCAACACTCCATTAAATCTGGCTCTATAAAGGACATTTTTTTGCCGTAACAACAAAGTAACCATTTTTAATAGAGTAGGCTTTGTTTTGTAGATTGCTGGTGACAGATCTCAGTTGTTAATTCCACAGGTTGCGGTTTTACAATAAGCAAGGCTAAAATAATTAGCTGTTATTATGACAGTAATTAGTCATATATAAAAAGAGTAAGCTATACATATTAAAGTAGATTACCAGCCATATATCTAAATAGTCATCTTATTTATCTAGCCAGAATAAGCTGTTTGTTTAGCAAGAAGCAAGGCACAAATCAATAGAATTAGCTTACTTATTTGCCGCGTTGGTCTTTTTATAATGCTGTAGTCCAAATGTGATTAGTAACGTGCTTCACCAAAAAAATTGAGTTGTAGCATTATTGGTACAATATGGAGTCTTAGCGAAATGAAACCAGACATGAAAGCATTGATTTTTCAGATCTCGCTTACCCTTCAATACACACAGGGATGTAGTACTATGTGCTTTTGGTGTGCAAAAAATAAACCTACAGGCCAGTTTTGTATGAAAAAAATTTCACTGCCCTAGAAATCTCACAGACATGATACAACCATCTAAGGTCCTCCAGGATGAAGTGCCCTTAAGTGTTTTTGTGTGTGTTTTAGGCCAGATAGTTTGATATTGATCATTTTTTAGGACTATCAGAAACCGAAGAGGCGTTATGCCCTGTGGGGCATTTAATAGATACATGTGTTTATGTAGGCCCCACAGTTTATCAGTTCTCGTAATCATCTGGCTGCTATTGAAGCTGTCACCTCGAACCGCCAGTTTACACGATGGGCTGGATGTGTGTCACGTGACCGTTGAGTTGTGTTCCAGCCTCTGTTCGAGGTCCATCTCTGTGTGCTCGTTTTAACCCCAGCCTGTTGTGACCCCAGCATTGCAGAGAAGCAGGGAATGAAGCGGGGCTGGTTCACCTACACTGACCTCTGCGTGCTGCTGGAGCAGGCGGGATGGCGGCAGGCCCTGGCGGCCGTCTACCTGCACGTTGCCAAGGTGAGGAGGGTTGGTGTGGTTGCTGATTTGAATTCCAGATCGGATCTGGTGAAGTGCCCTTGAGCAAGGTACTTTGCATAATAGCTCCGGGTAAGCTGTTCGTAACGGTGGACCATGAGCCCTCCGCTATCAAGAGGAGTTGGGGAGTGCAAACAAACCTTCAATTTCCTAATGCGTACTAATACACACACTTACATAAAAATAAGATAAATATAAACACCCACCAAATTATTATTACTAACAAAACATTTTACAATTGACCAATAAAATGTATGTTGTAAGTCTGTTGGGCAGCCAAAAATAAACCCACTGAATGTCTTTCCATTTTTCCAGGTGACCTGTGTGCTGGGGTTGATGTATTTGACCAGTGTGGCGGGCCTCATCGCCACAAGCGCTGTGATTCAGCAACTCCACTCCCCCAGGAGCAGCCAGCCCCTGACCCCTGTCAGTCCGGTCCACCTTCCTGGCTCCAGCCACTCTCCCCCGCCACCAGGCCCCGCCCCAAAGACCCTCAGCCCGGCACAATCCCTTCCCCGCCGCTGCGTCCTGGTCAACGACAGCCACAACCGCCGGCTCGGAACACTCCACCCCAGTGACGACCACAACCCCGGCACGCCAACCTTGTCCCCGAACTCTGTAATGTGTTTGTGGGGCTCCCTCCTCACCTCTTTGGGTCACACGGAGCCACACCTGCAGCCTGATGCTAAACAAGCCAGCTCCGCCGCGTTCCTGTTTTCCCCTGGCCGTCGAGGGACACCAAGGGATGTGCCTCCCGGCTCCATCCTGTGCGGCTCTCGGAACACCTCGGCTGCGCTTCATGAACCCGGGCGCCCGGTCCCCCCTGCTTCCTGGATGGTCCCCGTCCCCCTCTACGGAGCCGCGCCAATCCTCTTAGACACGCATCTGACTGGCATGTCACCCCTCCATGTCGGAACCTGCTGCCCACAGTTTGTGCTGCCCATTGAGAATGCCAAATCTCTCGTGATGCCCAGCTAGACTCAGACTGCCCACAAACAAAGCCCTGCACCGATGACAACAGCACCGTACTCCAAAATTAAACCAGCAGATTTTATTCATCCATGGCAGTGAGAGGATCGTTTGAGTTTTGTGTTTTGTTTTTTAAAGTTTTTTTTTTACCAAAGGTCTACATTTTAGTCAAGAGCCCCAAACATCGAATGGCACACTTTTGCACAGTGGTTTGATGCTGGTTAGTGTAAATAAGATGAACTTGAGCAAACTGAGTTCTGTGCTCAAACCCTTATATCTTTTATAGCGTTTTTTCCCACATAGCGACGGGTGTTTTTGAAGTGAAGTGTTTTGGGTTCAAGGTGTTTATCTGGCAAACAAATATTTTAGGTTTAAAAAAAAGTGTATTTGCACCCCACACAGAATTTACTTCCCTACTGTTCCCAGACATTTGTGTAATCATTCCACTCCTTGTTTTGCTTGACATGGTGTGGCATAATTCCAACAGGCTGGTGCCAGGGCTACCTAGTTTTTTTTTTTGCTTTAATTTTTAAAATGGGGGTTTGCAGAATTTCGGTGATGGACTTTGGCTAAGTTGTGTTTTTGTGTGAGACACAGCATTTTGAGAAGGTGCTGAGGAAGTAGGCAGTAGCGTTCTCCTGGATGGCCCGGCGTTCTAAGTCACTATGTGGTAGTTGCATCATGCGTTGGTGGAAATTGGGAGACTACCATGGGCAGGACACAGCCCAGAGCTTGGGGAGGGGGGCTAGGCACAGCCCAGAGCTTGGGGGGCTAGGCACAGCCCAGGGCTTGGGGAGGGGGGCTAGGGCCTTTGACTCATCACACTCTAGCAACTCCTTCTGGGTCGACAACTTCCTGCTTACCGGAACGGTGCGATCATAAGCAGCGCAGTTTTTCCCAGCCTGCAATGAGACAAGGCAGTTAATACAAATTGAATATCGAATAAGTAGGAAATATTAGGGTAAGATTAGGTGAATAACTTATTAACAAATGCAAGACTGCTGCTCTGGAAGTGCAACCCCCTGATGAGGCACAGAAAGTGAAAATGAAGGTTTGAAAAGGGGGTCCGAATAGGCTGGCCATAGATTTCTTTGCACTCTTGCCAACTTTGTTGCTGTTTTGGCCAGGCTTGAACTCTGGCTAGGTCAACTAGCTAGTCTGCATTTTTACTTTTACTTTGCCATGCATTTTCATAATGCTCTCATTTACCACATTTGTTATTTGAAAGATTTCAGCAAAAGCCTTTTGGTTTGTTAAACATATAACTAGACCAGGGAAGCCAAAAGCGAGCTACTGGTTGCTGCACTGAACAACAGATATTGAATGTTTCTTTTAATTCCTGTGAAAAAAAAAAAAACCCAGTGACCATTCAATTCTTACCTCAGTTTGGCCAACTCTCAGGTTGTGTTCATTAGGGTGCATGTTTGCTAAAGGCAATTGAAAATAGATGTTTCTTTTTGAAGTTTAGCCTACCCTCCTATTTGGGACAGTTGTTTCATTTAATGACTATTGAACACAATCTTTAACTCAGATAGCGCCAGGGAACAGCTGCAACTCAGTGTTGCCTTTACTTTCACTCAAGTTCCTATTTATTTACCAGAATATAATGCAGTCGCTATGTCTGATTTCATGTTTGTGCAATAGAATGCCAAGCAACTGAAGTAGGTCATCCTCCAGCTCACTGTTGGAAAATTTTTATATAAGCCTAACATCAAAGAACACTGTTTTGAAAACATTTCTAATGTGATTTTCAGAAAAAGATAAAATCTTAATATGAACGAGGCTCAGCAAAACATAGCACTTTGACAGAAATGGATCTGTTTTTTCTTTAGCAAAAATATGTGAGTATTTTCTAAACCATTCGGTTCAGAGGAGCTGACAGCAGTCAAGCCACTCCATCAACCACACATCATTTGTCTTTTCCACTCTAAATTGGACAATAGTTTGGGTTCCTAATACAACAGAATTACTTGATTGGGGATGTCAGTTTCAGTTATATTATTCTCATGTCTATATTTTCCCTGAAAACCAAGCATGCTCTGTAAATCACAAGGTTCTTTTTGGGGAATTTGGGATTTTTGTACTTTTGACATGGTTTTACTATCATGTGTTTCTTACAAAGCCATAAGGCAATGTGGTCCCTGGTCACAAATTCTTGATGTCTGGCTTCTGTTGAACCGATTAAAGCATCTAACCAATTTGTTTTCAAATTTGAAGCATATTCCTTGATTTTGTAAACAATGTACAAAACATGTAGAAATCTGTGAAGAAAAAAGCTCTACCTGGATAAATGTTTGGTTTCACATTAAAGCCTGCATCACTGTTAACATGGTCCACTTCGACATTATGCAATGTGAGTTGTCAACATAGATCTACTAATTTTAAAATCTTTGCACGGATGCACGTCCTAGATGGCAATATGCCTGTTGAAATGTAATCACGTAGGCACTGATGTTACATGTGCGGTGAGGCAATGTGGTCTCAGATCTTTGCGCTGTCTTGCCAACTCCCATGGCTCAAATAGCTGGGACCAGGCTAAAGCATTGTTCAAATACCAGTCTATTGTATTTGGTTCATTTCCTCAGTGCCCCCATCCTTCCTACGTTTTGGTCTTCTCCCATTGTGTTTTCAGAAGGAAGACATGAGGAATCGAGGATATACAGTTTAACATCCTGTCTCCCCAGAAAAAAACACTACTGCATATGTACATTCTCATTTTTCCTGTTATTGCTACTGTTCTCAAGGTATAATAGAAAATAATGCGATGGGAATTACAATTTAATCATCATGATCAGAAACAATAGTAGAACAAATCCAGCAAACTAGTTCTAAATGATTAAAGTGATAAGAATGAGTAAAAATAAAAAGCATGGCTGAAAATATCATAAGGCACTAGTTTCTGAGGCCCTTTGATTCTCCAGTAGGCTGTTCTTAAGCACAGGACTATAGTGGCCGAAAGACGCCTTGCCAGACATTTTGATTCCGACCTTTGTAGGACTGACCAGGCAAATACCTTAAAAACATATCTGATGTATTCGGTTGCACGGCGATGTTGTGCTTTCGAAATCAGTAAAACATTTTAAAAACATATCTAATGTATTTGGTAGCAAGGCCATGTTGTGCTTTAGAAACCAGTAAAACATTTTTAATGTCTAATGTATTTGGTTGCAAGGCTGTGTTGTGCTTTAAAAATCAGTAAAACATTTTAAAAACATTTCTAACGTATTTGGTTGCAAGGCCATGTTGTCCTTTAAAAATCAGTAAACCGTTTTATAAACATAACTAATGGGAACCATTGTGTTCTCAAGGTCTGGTATCTATATACTTTCACGCATATCCACATCACAACATATTTGTCAGTGCACTGGGTTGGCAGTTTGTCAAGTCTTCATTCCTAAGATGCAGCTTTTGTGCAGAAGGTTGCAATGCCTTGCAAAATGTTTGGTATGTCATTGCATTCCATCAAGGGGCACTTGGTACCGTGCATGTTCTTTCCCAGTAAATAATTCAATCACAACTTAGAATCACATTAAGGACACAGCCTACAGTTACCAAATTCACTACATAAACTATGTCAAGTATGTCACACTGACAAGAACGTGCACACCCCTCTTCCAGAGCCCGCCCCCATCCCCTTGGCCAAATACCACTTCAGACTGCGGGTCCTAATATAGACCCAACTGCTATGGTTTATGGGACGTGAAGTGAGAGAGTAGCCCGCATGAAGCTGCACTGCATTTGTTGTTGGGTGCGTAGAGCCCAACTGTTTCATGGAGAAAAGACATCCGCCTATCAGGCAGGTAGGCCATGGAACATGAGTAACCCGGATTGGTGTTTGAGTAGTGTGTGTAGCACTGAAACAGGACTAAAACCAATAGAGCTGGAATGAAAAGCCTATTGGATTGTAAAGAGTGTTTTCGTGTTTCCAGCTTTGTTCCCCTTGTTCCCGGTTGTTTTTCCTTCAAGCTTCCGTTCCTGCTGTGATTAAAAGGAACTATTATCTAAGTGTTAACGGTTTGGGTTGTTAGTGTTTTCTTGTTTATTTTTTGGTTCAGATCATGTTTCGAAGAATGCATGAAGAATTGAAGAATTCAGGTAATTCAAGTAACCTTCAGTTTATGTATGTGCATGCATTTGTGGAATGAGAGATAAGCGTTTAATCATTGTGTGTGTAACTGTGCACACTTCACCTCCCCATAACTCCAGAGGCCAACGCCGAGATCTACATGAAGTTCATGAAAAGTCACTGCTGCTACGATTCCATTCCAACCAGCTGTAAACTGGTCATATTTGACACAACTTTACAAGTAAGAGTCCACAGTCCGTTAAAGTACTTCAATGTTGGAACAGAGCGATACAATGTAAGGGAAAGGAAAAGCCTAGGGTTGTGTTCAGTAGTGCGCATACTAGAAAAGCATTTTGCAAAAGGTTAAGTGAAATTACAGTTTTGTTTATTAGACAAATATAGGCTACCACTCTGAGAAAATGTTTTTACTGAATACAAGCCAGACATTTGATCTCCCTCTGCTTCCCATGAGAAATGTCATGGTCCCTTTTGGCTTGAGTTCAAGTCAGAGTTCCTCTCTCCTGAAACTACATTTACAGTTGTTTTCCTTTTCCCCTGAAGCAAAATGAAGTACGAAGGTCTTAAATTAATTTTTCCCTGAAATATAGGAATTACTAAGATTAATATAAACAGATCATTTCCCTATGATTGCAGGTGAAGAAAGCCTTTTTTGCTTTGGTTGCAAATGGCTTGAGGGCTGCACCTCTCTGGGACAGCAAAAAACAGAGATTTGTGGGTAAGAAAGGAGATTGGTGTTCTTTACCACTTGCTTGAGTTGTTAGCTTCATTTATTGCAAGCTTTGGCAGGTTTAGAGGGCAGTGTGATATGAAGACTAGCAGCTAGTACGTGTTGATGCCATGGTGATAGCTGACATCGCTCTTTCTGGATTATACTCACAGGTATGCTGACTATTACAGATTTCATCAACATTCTTCATCGTTACTACAGATCCCCATTGGTGCGTATAGGAGACATGCTAAAATCCCTGATTTAAGCATTTTTTCACACCGTCCAAGTCATCCCAATGTGTAAGAATATACTGTACAAATCTGTGAATGTGAACTGAAAGAATTTTGAAACGTTACTGTCCGATAAACTTGAAACTCGGGTTAATCACTGAAGATCACACTTCTCCAATTTGCCAGTGATCATAGGTGAGAATTTGCCCACTAAAGCCGGTTACAACTCTCAACTGCAGTCAAACTATGATGTGGACGACAGGCATACAGATTAGTTTTTAAAAGGACGTACAGTGACGTATTATCTAAAACGTAAACGGAGGCAGGACACACTCCCCTAAAACCTGATTCATCTGTGGCATTTGGTTACAAAACTGCACATTTCAGAGTAACCGTTTATTGTCCCCAGCACAAGATGCATCTGTGTAATGATCATGCTGTTTAATCAGGTGGATGGATTATACTGGCAAAGGCTAAATGCTTACTAACAGGGATTTAAACAAATTTATGCACACATTCTCAGAGAAATAAGCTTTGTGTGCATGTCTGGAATCTTTTATTTCAGTAAATGGAACATGGAACCAACTCTGTTGGCTAAATATTTACTAGCATAAATATTTACTAGCCTAAAACAGAGTAAATAGCAAAGAATGCTTATATTAGCATGTTTCTAACACCTGGCGAAACTGGACACAAGCACGTAGAGCAGCGTTTCTCAACCGTGCTCCTGGGCACCCCACCGCCCTGCATGTTTTAGATCTCTCCCTGCTCTGTCACACCTGATTCAAATGATCAGCTCATTATCAAGTCCTTCATGAGCTACATTAGGTATGCTAGGGCTGGGAGAGATCTAAAACATGCTGGGCAGGGGGGCGTGCACTGGCGTAGGGTGTCAGCTCCTTTCGAAATCAGCTGTTGCTTTGAATTAAGGAGACGTCTTCCACAGGACTGACAAAACTCAGCCATTGTTGGCAGGATTCGAACCTATGCTGTAAGACCCCAACAGATTTCTAGTCCGTCACCTTAACCACTTGGCCATGACAACCACATTTTCCTTTGTTGTTGGTTTAAGCATGCATACTAATCCAATGCTAATGGGTTAACTGACAGATTTATATTTTAGCCCTAATATATCCATGTATACCATGACAACGTGCCTTTTCCGCTATTGCAATTAAGTTTGGAATATTCAATTTTCTTTTCATGGTTCTTTACTTCAATTTCGAGAGCAGGTAGAAAATGTTTCTAATATAAATACTAAATGATTTCAACACGTAATTACATTTAAAAACTGGTTGGTTAATACAATGAACACTGCATGACAGGCTGGCACCAAATACTTATCAGAAATGGGTTTCTAATTACCACATCCAGATGAGATTGCAACTCGAACGAAGCGGTTCAGCCATAATGACTCCCATGAGGCTGGGGTCCTAAACAGTTGCTGTTTCTGATAGGCTGTAAACAGGTTATTTGAATCCCAAGGAAAGGCGTGTTGAGTATAAGTTGAATAAAAGAGAGCAGCTATTCTTCAGGCCTTGCTCAGTATACTAGCCTAAAACATGTCACCCCAATGAGTCAGTACATAGCAGATTATATTTGGATGTTGTGCACAACTGTTCCTCATGATCTTATTTCCACTGTTGTACTCCATCAGAACCCAAAATAAAATTAAAAATTAAAACTTTGTTTTAAATGTGAACATACATTCCACAGCCTCAGAACATGGTTCAAAATCTAATGTTGATATTAGGGTGGCCTGTCTGTCCATCCTTCCACATTGTGGTTATGTTTCTACAGCCCCATCCCCAAGCTTTTTACACAATCACTGTGTTATTGTTTCAGTTGCTGATTCCATCAGATGTGCAATTGATAACAATGAGGATAGCATAGTGGGTAGCATAGTGTTTTTCGTTTTTTTAAATACCCTAAGGTTAGCCTTTGGAGATTTTGCAGTTTAACAAAACTGCTTAAATCGCAATAGATTTCTTACAGTGTAAGTAAACCAATGTAATTTAAAAATGTTGGTGGACTATCCCTTTAAGCCTGAACGTGGCTTAAAAACGTGTTCAGTAGAAACACGATTTTAGGATTTGTAATTTCAGCAATAAGGCACAATGTTCTGTTGTATTTGGCTATTATACTGGCTAAAAGCTTAAGTATTAAGCATTGCAGAGTGCACTTTGCCGTGGTATTTTGGCAATATGCCACAAACCCCCGATATGCCTTATTGCTATTATAAATCAGTTACCAATGCAATGAGTATGACGTTAATCACTTTTTACATTGGTAACCAGTATATAAGTGCAATAATGCATCTTTGGTGTTTGTGATATATTGTCAATATGCCAAGGCTAAGCGCTGTGTCCAGGCACTCCACAATGCATCTTGCTTATTAACAGCTCTTAGTCATGGTATATTGGCCTTATACGGGTATGACATCACTTCACATCACATTGTGATATATTGGCCAGATACCATACCCCCTTGTGCCTTAGTGCTATTATAAACCACTTACCACAGCAATTAGAACAGTAAAAAGTGATGTCATGTCATACCAGAGTTATACGGTCTCATATATCACAGCTAACAGCCAATCAGCATTCAGGATTTGAACCACCCGGTTTATAATGGCACATATATCATTGACAGTATACTTTCATTCTGTTCACCCCTCTCACCACAGGTTCAAATGAATGAGCTGGAAAGACATCAAATTGGGACATGGCGAGGTGATTCATTCAAGTAAATAAGCTTGAGAAGGCCAATGGTAGTGTTTTATGGTCAGTATCTACATGTCTTCCTACAACTTTCCCTTCAGTTTATTCCTCTCTTTCTGCAGATGTGTACCTGCAATACTCCGACCACTGTCTTCACAGTATCACTCCAGATGCCAGGTGAATCTGCCCAGCTCTCAATCAAATCAACTGTCCTCAGACTGCTTGTGCTTCTACTTTAATTGGTCTGTGATTTTAGCAGATGCTCTTATCCAGGGCCTTACTGTAGTGAGTGCATACATTTTGGAACCCACAACCTGAGAAGGCAATGTTCTGGGTTGTGTTCAGTAGGCCATATCATGTTGACCCTGTTGTTGCTCTCTAAATTAAGACAAATAAACCATAGGTCTTGCTTGCCCACCGTTCCTCTGTTTGCAGCCTCTTTGACGCCATATACTCACTACTGAGGTATAAGATCCACAGATTGCCGGTCATCGATCCCGTGTCCGGAAATGTCTTGCACATTATCACGCACAAGCGAATCCTCAAGTTTCTTCATATATTTGTAAGATGGCTCGGGTTCGTGTTCATTGTAATATATGGGGATCCATTTGAACAAGCAATGTTCCTTGACAGTTTTTTATTTTTTTTACTATACACAGCAAGAGACAGTCCCAAAACCCCAATTTCTGCAAAAGACAATCCAGGATCTTGGCATCGGGACATTCCGGAATATTGCCACAGTCCAGCAGACGGCCTCGCTCTACGATGCCTTGTCTTTGTTTGTAGAAAGGAGGGTCTCCGCACTGCCCGTAGTGAACACAAAAGGTGGTTTACTCAAATCTACGTATGTTGTATATTTGTATATCTAAGTACTGTATATTTGAGTCCTTATATGGTACCCTTAAAAACAAATTTGACTTGTATGTCTATGCATATTACACTCCATTGATCTCCAAGGCAAGGTGGTAGCTCTCTACTCCAGATTCGATGTGATTGTAAGTACCTCAAAACTGATTTTTGTAATTGAATTTACCCGAAAAAACTAAATAAAGGATAAAATAAATATCTATAAAAAAACATCTTTGCTGTTGCATTGTGCACGTTTTTCGATCTTCTTAGAATCTGGCAGCCCGGAAGACATACAACAACCTGAACATCTCCATGCAGGAGGCCATCCAGCAGCGCTGTTGTTTCATTGAGGGTGTGATCAAGTGCTTGCCAGACGAGACCCTGGGGACAGCCATTGATCGAATTGTCAAGGCTGAGGTAAGCATCTCTCTCTCTGCTCCATTCAGGGTCATGTTAATTGGGTACCAACTGTAAGAAAACTGGAGGGACTACTGGAAGTTGTCCAATAAAAATAAATGTTTTCAGTGTGCACCACTGATTCACGGTGGTCCTCTCTTTCTCTTTAATTTACGAGTTTGTAAAGACACCAAGGAAACAATTAGAAATGGCCGTTAATGTGCGGTAACATTTAGCTCTGCCAGGCAAGCGGAGGAAATAGAATTTTGACCCTATGTCTGTGGTATTACTGTTTTGATGTATTAGACCGTCTAGGTCTTAACACACTGTTGCTTACTCAGCTCAACTCTCCTTAATTCCTGGTAAGTCCTTGGTGTGTACAGTAACCACTGCCAATGCTTTCACAACACACACCCAATCCTACTTCTATCCTCATTCAATCCTCTTCCTGCCTCCACCCTCTCCCCTTTTTTCTCCGTCCTGTTCCCCCAGGTCCATCGGCTAGTCCTGGTGGACAGAGACGACATATGCCTGGGGATCGTCTCTCTCTCCGACTTGCTCCAGGCCATGGTGTTGACCCCGGCAGGTATTGACGCCCTTTTAGCCTTTTAGCGCCTGTGGGAGTCAAGCTCGTTTGCCCTACTGTCCTCTTCCACCAGCTCTAGCCCCACCTCCCTGGTCCAGGTATGCCCTCTGTCATTCTGCCCTCTCCCCACCTGTCAAGCTTACGGATATACCATACCGCAACAGCTGCTTTTGGGGCCATTAACCCCCCCACACACCCCATTTGTGTTGTTATCCTTGTGGGGATGAAAACTTATATTCCCATTCAAGATTTTACTTTCCCTATCCCTAAAACCCATCCCTATCCCTAAAACCCATCCCAGTCCCTAAAACCCATCCCAATCCCTAAAACCCATCCCTATCCCTAAAACCCATCCCAACCCTTAATCCTCTTAATCCCAATGCAACATCTTACCCTAATTCTAACCCTTACCTCAAAACAAAGAGTTTTACTTAAACCTTAAGCAGAAAATTGCCTTTTTCATTATCGGGACAGGAAAAATTGTTAGAATTTTCCTTGTTTTACTATCCTTGCAGAGATTTATGGTCACCAACAGACACTTTCCTGACCTGTTGTCCCCTGATTGCGATGTATGGCGCTTTGGAGAAATTGAATGGTCTCCAAAATGGACCAGAATCTTTTGAGTTTTCTCAGCCTATGTGGTTCACTGATACCAGTCCATGGATACAGCACAAGCAGAACATTTGTGCTGTATCCATGGTTACTTTGGAGCTTAGTAGAGCATAGCACTTACAATGACAGGGTAGTGGGTCCGATTCCCATGGCCATCCATATGGAAAATGTATGCAGAAACATCAGCTTAGTTGCATTAATATCAGCATGCAGATATGTCACATGCCACAAGGCACCTGTTCCCTATAGTGTACTATTTTTTTACCAGAGTTTTTTCTTTGAATGCAGCAAAAGTTTTACAATATACGCAAATGGGTCAGATTATTGCTGCAACCGTGTTTTTTTAAATATATATTTCCCATTGCTTTGTGCCTTTGGTTAGAGTCTGTATGGAGCCTATTATGTAAGTGTAACACATTTTAATGGAGATTTTAAATTTTCTTTATCATATGCCTTGGTTTCATTTATTCTAACATCGTCCCCAGGCTGTTGTGTCGAGTGCAATTTGGGTGAAATAGCCTGGGAACAAGATTACATTACTTCCAATCCATGTTCATACATAATCACATTTTTTTCTATTTCAGATATTTCAAGCAAGTCTAAGTAAGATTTCTGGAAGAGAATGTGCAGTGGATAAAAACGGGAGACCATTTTCAAAATGTTAATGTACTGTTGTAGAGAACCATTATCTGCAATATTAAGCTGTATCAGTTTCATGAAACAATTGTCTTCAGCTACATTTGATCAAATTGATCATCAAAGTTTTTGTAACTTTGTGTTCTACTGAATTCTTTTCTGAATTAAACATGCTCTGTTCCATTATACTTGGTTTGTATGTTTTGTCTGCTTCATGCACAATTGTTTAACTGTTTTACTTGTAGTAACAGCCCTTTTCAACGAAAAAGGTTGTTTACATGTTATATTCTATAACAAGGACTGGTAATACCTAATTTGTACAGCAGATGACAGTATAGAGCTGTTGTCGCAAACCCAAGAGAACAGTAAACAAGGAAGCACGTGATATGCTGAGCCAGTAACATCCGTCCTGTTTTTTTCATCCATTACGGGCCTTCAAGAATCTATCCACCTACCCGTACCCCGTGATCGCCAAAACAACACAACAAAGTGGGGTAAAGATGGCGAACATTGAGGGGGGAAGACGCCCCTCTGTTTCCTCCTCTTCGGCCCTCGAGGACCTGTTCCCCGCTGGAGGATCGGAGCAAGTGTGCGGGGATGGTAACCCTGAGCTCGTGCAACTGCGAGAGCGTCTCCAAGGCTGGCTATCGCAATATGAATCCTTGCTGTTATGGGTGCAGAGGCTGCTGGTTTGGGAGAGGCCGCTTTACAGCATCTTCGTTGCTCTCACACTGAACACCTTATTCTGGTAATGCTTATTAAATAGTTACAGTCACTCATAAAAATCAGCTATTTGGCACTAAATGGGGAAATGCCCTGGAACTGTGTCGTTTTATAGCCTGGTATAATACTAGTAGCTACAACGAACAGTGTATTTATCTTGAATGATGGCAAGACCGCGATAATCCCTCAAACCATAGTTAATCTTGCTAGCTGGCTCATTCGCTCTTTAACACATACTCTTGAAAACGATTCACTTTGTTTTGTATACCAAAGTTTAAACTATTAGTCAACCGAATAAGATGTTGCTGAAAACTCTATGGGTTCCATTAGCCACAAACTCCGTTATCTACTAGATATATAACTGAAAAACCGTAGTTGACAGCTGTCACAATACGACTTTGCGGATCGAGCGCAGGGTTCTGTTGTTTTTACAGTCCTATGTATGAACCAGGTTAGTCTATTCACTTGTGGAATCAACTAACATTCTCAAATGGAATGTGTTGTTTTACAGGCTCCTGTCTTCGACGTCCCTGCGTCCGCTCTTTCTCCTGAGTCTTTCCATTCTAGGACTAATGTTGCTGGAAAGATGGAAACACAAGTTACGTCTTGTAACAGGTACGTCCATGCATAGTTGATGTATGCGTTTGTAGTCTCACTCACCCTGGTTCCAGAGGTCAATATGAACCCTGAAATGCTGGTGTATTTCACAATTAGCATACGATGGTTGATTGTTGTGTTTTGTATTTGAAATTTATTTTTTAATTGGATTTTGTTCTGATGACTTTGATAACCAAGGATTTTGATACTCAATGAAATGTTAACGTCTGTTTGGTCTTTTTTTGTGTTGATAAAACATACTTCCTGTTTTACTCTCCCCACTGCAGTCCAGTATCCTGAGGCCAACGCAGTGGAAAGGTACTCATCTTGAATCATTTAAACTAATCTAAACCCTGGTCCTATAATACATTTAAACACATTTCTTTACTACCAATGCTGTGGCTGGCTTGTCTCTGATATTTTTCTGCTTATTCTCTGGTGCTTAAGATCCCAAAGCATCTGTGGATCATGTTCTGCATGTGGGCTTATTATCAATATGGTTTTTATGAAGCTAGGTGCTTCTCCCTCCCAGAATTTGACTACTTTTCTTCTGATTTTGTGGTGTTCAGTTTGTAATAATGACCTTGCCTGGTCAAGCCACGGTGGAACATACTGACAGTCCCCAGGAACGTCTCGTGGTGTTGTATATTGGCTTAACACAGTCCAGAAGTGGAGGGTTGGTGTTGAACAGTCAGACAATGGCATCTTGCTTCATTGCACTCTAGCGACTCCATATGGTAGGTCAGGCAGCTGCAAGCTCAATTGCGGTGGTTATTCTCCAAGCGTGTAGTTGCTGCTGAGTACTTTTTTGTTTAGCGAACAGTGTAATAAGAAGCGGAATGGTTTGATGAGGTGTGCTTTAGATGAGATGAGGCAAGACCATAAGCGAAATTTGGAATGAAAGGGGAAAAAATGAATCTTCCATCAGATAAAGATTCATACCATAAAGCGATGTATACATAGTAGCATTGCCCTCCTTTTGATTTGCTGTGGGAAACCCCTTACCTTCCCAGAAACCTACAGACTAGAGTTGGTTAGAAAACTAGAGTTGGTTTTGGAGGATAGCTTTGAATATATTCAAACATAGTGAGTCAAGCCAGGCATTGAATTATAAAATACATTTTTTTCCCCCACAGATTTTCCCTATTTAAAACCTAATAACATCTGTTCCCTGAGATCTGTGACATGTCCAGCTGCAGGGGGCGCTGCGCCACTGCTTTGCTCTGTGCTCTAATTGGTACTGCTATTGGTCAGGGATCTTTGGGATGCTTTCTGACGTCCTTCGGACTCTGTTTGATCCAGACCCACTGTTGATACCAACAATAACAGTCTGAACTAAGCAATGAAGTCCCATCACATCCCAACTATTAAAACACATTGTTATTGTAATGTTCCTTACGCCTGTGTGTATGCAATTACATTAGATTTTTTTCCATCACACCTGGGATTCAAACTGACAACCTTGTGTCTCTAACTGCTCTCTGAAAAGCATAAAGCCTTTAAGGTCTTTCAAAGTATTTAGTTTGTCAGTGTGTTCATCCCTTCTGTTCTCCGACCGCAGGGAGACCATGAATGTGCAACCCCGGCTCCTCAGCATTCCCGAACTCAGTCACCACCTCGCCGAGAGCTACCTTTACTGCTGTCTCTATGTCCAAGAGATGCTGCAGTATAAAAGGCAGAACCATGGAAAGGTACATTGGGTTTCATGATAGCTCAGTCCATTACTGTACGGTGTCTATAAGATCAGTGTAAGAGTTTGATTCTCAATTGGGCCATAAGCACTGATTATGTCAGTATTTTATTAAAGAAACTGCTATGTTGAAGTCCTACTCCAGTTTATTTTGAAGTTTGCAGTTTAGTCTAAACTACATTTTGCTCAACTCTGTAAAACTACAAATTAAATGGCAGGATTGGATGGTGTATCTAACATTACTGTGAGGTTTCTCAGTCGTGGTTTATGAAAACTTAAAATCACTTGAGTCACATGTTGTATTTGTTAATCTGAAAGGGTATTTGCTGAGTTTGTAGTAGTTTTCCTTCACCCATGCTTAGTTACAGCCGATTTGCAAGTTTTTACAACACTTAGTTTTTCCCAACAGTTCTGTGCCATGATGTGCTCTGGTTGTCTTGTCTTAGCCGTGGTGGGGCACTACGTCCCAGGAATCATGATCTCCTACATCATCGGTAAGCTGCCTTGCTTTTACAAACCTCTTCTGTTTGTTTTTCACGAAGACCAACAACCAGCCACCAAAGGCCAAAGGGAGTGACTGTGTAGGAAGTACAATCAAGGTCAAAACAATTGCCAAGTGAAGTTGTTGCCAATAACTATAGTTGCAACCATTCATATTACCATTCATGGGTTCACTGTTCATCAACCAAGGAATGGCGGGTTATTCAGCAACGGATTTGTAATGTATGGTTGCAGTGGCCAACACATGTAGCGAAAAGGTTTTGCAACAGAAACAATCACGTCATGCTGTAGCGTTTAAAAATGTTTTTGCTACGGTGTTTAGTAATGAACAGGACCCAGAGGGATCCCTAACTCCTCCGTGGCATCTGTGTCATTTGTTTCTATGGCTGCTAGCTCCGGGTTAAAGGTTGTTTTCATCCCAAATGTCATCCTATCCCTTATGTAGTGTAAGCGCAGTACTTTTCACCGGAGCTCCCATTGCCCTTGTCAAAAGTAACGCGTGGGGAATAGGGTGCCATTTGGAACACAAGCGGGGAGCCATTCAAGCGCTGTGCTGCCGTTTCCCCTTTCCAGCGCTGAGCGTGTTGGTGTGGCCTTTGGTGGTGTATCACGAGTTGATCCAGCGCATGTACACGGGTCTAGAACCCATCCTGATGAAACTGGACTACAGCATGAAGGGGGACACTCAGCGCCGCAAGCACGACAAAAAAAGTGAGTGTGTGTGTGTGTACGTGGTGTGTCCTGCTGTCGTATACGCGTTCAGACATCACAAGGAGCCCTCTGCCTGTAGCTGTGAACCTGGGACCTCCGGTTCGGCTTGGTAAACGCTCCCCTCCCGGTTTGTAGCGCTGCTGGAGTCTCCGTGTGTTTGCGTGTGTGTTTCAGAGGTAAAGAAGGAGGTGGAGGAAGGGGACGAGCCCAGAGCCGAGACGGAAAGTGATAGCGAGGAGGAGCTGTCCTGCTTTGCCCCTACGGTAAGCGCCACATCAACTGGTTGGGGGGCGGGGGCAGAGAATGAGATGAAATGAGAAGAGAAGCCTCAGCCCTCGTGACTGGGGAATTGTGCAGTGCACTGTCATTGCGTTTTTCTTGAGACAGCCGAGGCAATGATCCAGCGACCGGATTTCAAGACCAGTCAGTGTATTATGTTGCTGATTCAGTGGTTTGTCAGATGAGAAACGAGGGTTGCCTTTTAAATCTGTCAGTTCTCCCAACATCGCTCGTTTTAAAAAGGAAATGTCCGGTACATGTGTATCCCTGTAGCCTATGATATTCAATCCCAAGCTTTTACGTTTGCTGAGAATAGTATAAAACTCCTGGAGGAAGTAGAGGTAAACATGCAGCGCAGATATTTCATTTAATGAAAGGCAAACAATTTGTGCAATTATTTTACAGAATGGGGTTCAGATTAAGTTCAGTTCTTGGTTTCATGTCTACATTTCCGCGCAGTTGAGAGGATAAGACAATATTATGTCTGAACAATGGGGCTATGTTATAGTTTTTTTCCCCAAGAGTTTTTTATTAAAAAACAATGTGCCGTATCATCGGTCAGGTCGACGCTAAGACCACAGCATTGGCGATGGCCATCACCGACTCTGAGTTGTCTGATGAGGAAGCGTCCATTTTGGAGAGCGGGGGGTTCTCGGTTTCCAGAGCTACCACGCCACAACTCACCGACGTCTCTGAAGGTAATTACCCAATAGCACCTGCTTTCCTGAAGTGTGGGACTTGTTTACTTCATGGAATTAAAATGAAAGGTGTGAGGATGCGTTCAGTAGTGTTAACTGTAGTACAAATGTGCTGAAAATGTAACCAAAAAAAAGTGCCAAATTTTGTATTTATTTTTAGAAATTGAGGAAGATCATCTCCATTTCCTGTTTGCTACTGTTAGTTGTTTTGCAAATTAACTGTTTTTTAAATGTATGGGATTGGAAAGGAGAGTTAGACTGCAAACAGGTAAAAGGAAATTGAATAATTCAATGCAATTGTTTCTGGGCAGACAGCTATCCTTGTGATCCACTCACAGGCTGCTCATTTACAAAAAGCACACATCTGATATATTTCTGTCAAATCAGATTATTATATAGTTATTCTGATTGGTATAACAAAACTTTAGAATTTTGCTCCTTGTGTAAACCCAATATTTACTTTGTGCTTTGCTGACTATGCACCACCTGTTATTTAGACCTGGACCAACACAGTGTACACAGTGACCCAGAGGAGGCTTTCCTAAGGGACCTGCCCGAGTTCCCATCGGTTGACGAGTTCCCTTCCGTCGAGCACAGTCTCCTCCACTTCCCGTTGCAGGGCCCCGGTCAGGGTCAAGGCGACGGGGCCACGGCCGGTGGAGGACAGCCGTCGGAGGGGGAGTCCTTGTGCCCCGCCAGCCTCCTCCTCCAGCACCTGGCCTCCCCGCTTCACTTTGTCAACACGCACTTCAATGGACACAGGGCACCCGGAGGGGACAAGGGACAACTGGTCAAAGCGGTGGGAGCGGAGGAGGTGGCAGATGGAGCGGAAGGGGAGGCCAGCCAACCCCAGGAGTCGCAGGCCCAGAGGCAATCTCTGGAAGCCCTGAGCGAAGAGATTGTGAGCACGGCCATCTCCGCAGTAGTGCAGAACACACTGTCGGCAATGCTGCTCTCCACAGAGGCCAGAGAGGGCCCCTCCATCGCCGAGTTCCTGCCCACCGACACACCCCCCAGTGTCCTGGAAAGCGCCGCTGAGACCGAGGAGCAGAACGTGGTGGCAGCCGCCGACGACACCGAGGAGAGGAGCGCCGAGGAAGTGCCGGACGTCACGCTCGTGCCGACCGAGGACGAGGACTTTGAGCTTCTGGACCAAAGCGAACTGGAGCAGATGGACGAGGTCCTGCTGGGTCTTCTCAGTCCGGACGGACAGGGGGGTGCGGGAGCGGCCCCTCCCACAAACGCACCCCCACCTCCGGCACAACAGCCGGAGTCCTCTTAGCTTTGTCGTCACTCGCCTGTACCCAAATGTTTTGTAGATATATACATTATACCCATGTGTGTTCATTTGTGATTGTGTACCAGAGGGTTGAAATTAATGTTGTTAATTCTGCCCTCACGCTATTACTGTGTGAGTCCCCAACGGCTCTCTGTTCTCTTTGAAGTGCTCTTTTGAGCAGTTTCCACAAGGCTCTGGTCAAAAGTAGCGCACTTTAGATGGAATAGTGTGCTGTTCGATATGTAAGTCTGAGATTCTTGAGGGTTGGACTTGATGGCACCTGTGTCTGACAGGGTTTTATTGCTTTTAATCAAGGGAACAAGCCATCAGAGCTAGGTATTGGGAGCTGTTAGTAATGTTTAGGTGTCAGAAGGAGGGTTATTTGGAGCCTGTTCCCATATCCATTTGTGCAGTGGGTATGCTGCATTGCCAAATGAAGGTGGCTATCAACCGCACAATCTGAATTGACACCTGGCTATAGATTCCAGATCTACACCTAACCTTCTCAAAGAAAATTATTTAAAATTCAGTGGATTTTTTTAACAAAATATATATTTCTTTTCACTATAGCTATTAATATATATCAATTATTTATTTTAACCATCAGTTTAATGGAAGTCTTTTGTCACCATGTGGAGAATTTGAAAGAAGTTAAGATTGAAATCTCTGCTCAGTAACGCAAGTCAATTCTAATATTTGCTTTGGATTTGGAAATTGTCACCCTGAAGGCACAAATACCTAGATTTGAGCTAGGTTCATTCAAAGAAATGTTATTGTCTAGCTGTCTCTGACATTTTGCACTCTGCAACTCTCAATCTTTGTGAATACACAGTACTCCAGTTATTAGCCATCCATCTTAACCATCTAGTCAATGACATTTCAAGTTCACAATAATGTATTGTAAATTTAAATAATCCCCATACAAAATGGAATACCTTGGTATGCCAACATCAACTTCTGCACTGCTCATCATTGTTTACATCTCCATGCAGGGCTGTTGCAAGGAATTCTGGGCCTCCTCATTCAGACAACACTGACTTTATTACGATCAGTGTGCTCTGCTAAGCCATTGAGCCGCGTTAGCTATTGCCGTCTCCATGGTATACATTTTGTTAATTGAAATTATCTGTCACTTCACAAATTGCTTTAACCATTAGAATTTGTTCCAAGTTTCTTAATACTACAAGAAAAAATATTTTGGGTATTGTCAGAGGCAACCTCTCTTTCTAAAAAATATGCATAACATCTAAAGAATGTTCTTTAAATGTGTTTTGTAATCCCTCACACCACTGCCATTAGCCATTTTTAAATATGAAAAATTATTTAAAGCTTTGTTATGAATTGCATTATTTCCGCCAATGTTGCAACCTGACGCTGGTTTCTTACCCAGATTTCACTGATCAGAGCAGGTTAAACGTACAGAATGGAAACAAATCATTGAACAGGGACTCATTTATTCCATATGTATTCATCTTCCCCTGTCTGATTCCATGTAAACTTAACAGATAGGAATTCTTATTTGGTCACTATTGGTAGTCCATTTCTTGATCCCAACTCAGCCAGGTCGGCTTTGTTGCAGCAGGTGTGCCTATCTGATCTGAATCTTGGGGTGGTGTACTTTAGTTTGCGCAATGGATATCATTGCACATAGGAACTAATGTTGATGTAAATTCATGTAAAATGGTGTCCACAAATGTCTAGCTTTAAGCTCTCCAGGCCAAGTGGTCCCTTATTGTAATATAGACCAATGCTTACCAAGCACTTCTCTGTAAAAGGTTTACCTTGAAATAAGAGTAATTTGCAACAATGCACGTAAAAACCAAGCATTATGTTAAAACTGCACACTGATCATCTGCGAGGGATCAAGACTGTGGACTTACAGCTAGCATGCAATTTGTATGTTGCAGCTTGTTAAACCAATGTCCCTAAAAAAAATATATATAGAATTCCCAGGACACTAAATTGCTGGTGGGGCAAATTCAGTTTCTTCCAAGTGTGATTAAAGGGTCATTTTTGCTAAAAACCCAGTATAACAAACTAAAAAGACAATGGAATGGTTAAGATATTAACACAATGTTAGTGTATTGTAGAAATGTGTTTGCTTATGCATTACTGCTTCGCAACCTATAAAGGCACTTAAAGAACTGTATTATTGTAAAGAAATGTATCTATTTTCTAATTTCTCTTGTTTTTTCAGAAGTTACTTTGGTCTTTTACATCTAAAAAAGAATCAAGTTAAAAATGCAGATACGTTTTATTGCAAATACAACAAGTTAAACACTGACAGCAGCCGTCCTTGTGCCGTGAACGAATAAAAGCACAAACTGAAGGGACAGAATGCAGTTGAAATTCATTTTAAACATCCCTGTTATCATTCCGTTTTAAGCCTGCTCCTCCTCTCCCTCCTCCTCAAACTCCCCCTCCTCCTCTGCGGTGGCGTCCTGGTACTGCTGGTACTCTGAAACCAGGTCATTCATGTTGCTCTCCGCCTCGGTGAACTCCATCTCGTCCATGCCCTCCCCGGTGTACCAATGCAGGAAAGCCTTGCGGCGGAACATGGCGGTGAACTGCTCTGAGATGCGCTTGAACAGCTCCTGGATGGCCGTGCTGTTGCCGATGAAGGTGGCGGACATCTTGAGGCCGCGGGGCGGGATGTCACAGACGGCCGTCTTGACGTTATTGGGGATCCATTCGACGAAGTAGCTGCTGTTCTTATTCTGCACGCTCAGCATCTGCTCGTCCACCTCCTTCATGGACATGCGGCCACGGAAGATGGCCGCCACGGTGAGGTAGCGGCCGTGGCGCGGGTCGCAGGCCGCCATCATGTTCTTGGCGTCGAACATCTGCTGCGTGAGTTCGGGTACCGTCAGGGCTCTGTACTGCTGGCTGCCTCTGCTGGTCAGCGGTGCAAAGCCTGGCATGAAGAAATGCAAACGGGGGAACGGGACCATGTTGACCGCTAGCTTGCGCAGGTCGGCGTTGAGCTGGCCGGGGAAGCGCAGGCACGTGGTGACCCCACTCATGGTGGCTGACACCAGGTGGTTGAGGTCGCCGTATGTCGGGGTGGTCAGCTTGAGCGTGCGGAAGCAGATGTCGTACAACGCCTCGTTGTCGATGCAAAAGGTCTCGTCAGTGTTCTCCACCAGCTGATGCACCGACAGGGTGGCGTTGTATGGCTCCACCACCGTGTCGGACACCTTCGGGGAGGGCACCACGCTGAACGTGTTCATGATTCGGTCGGGGTACTCCTCACGGATCTTGCTAATCAACAGGGTTCCCATGCCAGAGCCGGTGCCTCCGCCAAGGGAGTGGGTGAGCTGGAAGCCCTGCAGGCAGTCGCAGCTCTCCGCTTCCTTTCTCACCACGTCCAGGACGGAGTCCACAAGCTCCGCTCCCTCTGTGTAATGGCCTTTGGCCCAGTTGTTACCAGCACCACTCTGTCCTGTCAACAAGAAATTGAAAACACAAGATGTGATGTAGGCTAGGCATATTAATATGGTTAACATTGACTACGGAATGGTGGACTGAGTTAGCCTTACTAAAAACCTATTCTCACCAAAGACAAAGTTGTCTGGTCTGAAAATTTGTCCGAAGGGCCCAGAGCGAACAGAGTCCATGGTTCCTGGCTCCAGATCAACCAGAATGGCACGAGGGACATACTTACCACCTGAAATGAATTCACATTATGGTTAACTATGAACACACTGCTTCATTTTGAGTAAAGACTTGGAACAAGTGATGGTCATTCATGAACACTGCATTTTAAGGTGAACACTGAGAATGGTCAGTTAAACACTACTCATTTGGCTCCATGACTCTCATACTTAACATCAAACAGAATTGTGGCCTGCATACATTTTCCCCGGGTATGTTAAAATGTTTAGCCAACAATACGATCACAGGTAAGATGATGCCTATTTGAACATTTCACAATCTGAGAATTCTTGGCGACACTGTCAAGTTGACTTTTACAAGGGTCAGGATCATTTTTAAGCATTTAAAGCCAAATAAGCTAGCTGTCACTAATAGATGAAAGAAGTTAGGTCTGGACTTTCTTAATTTAACCATGTCTGAGATCCTTACCTGTTGCCTCATTGTAATACACATTAATTCTCTCAAGCTGCAAATCGCTATCTCCATGGTACGTGCCAGTGGGGTCTATTCCATGCTCGTCGCTGATAACCTCCCAGAACTACAAAATAACAGGTACAGTAGTAACCAGTTAGTGGCACATGGGCGGATATAAATGTATATTGTACTTAGTTACTAAAACCCAATGGATATGTGCTAGTTTTCCTACATTACTTGGCTGGCCAGATACATTCATGTACTTATGAAACCATATGTATTGTCTCTAAGTCATTGCTTAGCTGCTAATGCTCATTTTTAGAACTGGCCCAGTTGCTACCTTAGATTGAGCCCAGCAGACCATGTAGTACCCATAAATGGCAAGTAAGAGGAGCAAGGAAGCTCAACAGGCTACACAGCAATACAACATTAATGGCAATCCGCTACACAGACATACGAGGTGTAACGGCATTTAACATTAGAAAGTATTAGCAATTATACACTGACTGGGTGCGATGAAGGGCTGCTTGTTAAAGGCTAAGATTTATGCATGAGAAATCAACTACTACTACCGTTGGCCGCTTAAGGCTAGTTAAAATCAACCTCTCCATATCACGAGTTTCGCAGACCTCCCTCCCAAACGCCCGAAACACTGTACAGAGGGGGTGGAGGGGGGCAGCGCGACGCGCTCTTTTCACCGAAAAACTCCCGCCAGCGGGAATTTTTTTGAGGGTGTGGTGGTTATTTGACTGAAAAGGCTAAGCAGTAATGTTCTTGGTATGCTTTTTTCTTTCTAGCCATTTCAATATCTCATATGCTAGCGCGGCTACCCCAACTCACAAGGGTCTCGATTTGTAATACACCAACAGATTACACTATGACACGTTATAAAAATAGCCCCAAAAATTCACATTAATCAGGTAGGAACAAATCTGAGGATTTTCATTCGTCGTCCTTATGCTGCCGTCTCTTGGAAGTATATAGAGTACCTTAATTTGTAAAACGTCCCTACAATCAGTTTACAGACATCCTTACTGAACTGCCAAATAATCAGAATTGTCCTATAACATCAAAAGTCATCTTACATTAGCCTTCACAATGTCAGAAATATTTATTACTTTCAGAACACTGATCCTGCCTAAATTTCCGCATGGAAAAAAAACACGCAACAACGCTATCTTCTTCAGATCTCTCAAATGTATATTTTCTGATTACAATAAAATGCAAGTATGTTAACTTTTTAGTTAACTGAATTAAAACATACACAGGCTACATACGTTAGTTAGCTTATTAGCTCGCTAACTAGCTGCCTACATGTACAGTCACTACAGTCCAGCTAGAGGCTAGCTAACGTCCCTAGGCCGTTTCTAGCGGGTGGAGAACTACTGCAAATCCTCTCAAGTTCAAATTTTAAATACACTGGAAGTGGAACACAGTTGTACGTTTTGCTATTAAATATGTTATGTTGTAAAATGCCACTGCGTTTGCAATACAATAGCCTACGTTTTCTTCAAAATTATCCTTACCTTAGCGCCGATCTGATTTCCACACTGACCTGCCTGCAAATGAACGATCTCCCTCATTTTTAAATCTAGTTGTCGTGTTAATTAAAAAGTGTAGTTAACTTGCAAACTTCAGATAAAATATTACTTAAATGTCCATTAATCAAGCGCCTTTTCAACGAGCATCTGAGGTGGAGCGGTTGGAAGAGCAGCCGGGAAAGAACGCTTCAGCCGCACGTGCGGAATTTAAGCCTTTGCATGCATTTCATTGGCTACCTTAATATTACGTCATTACTATACAAATAAATACAAAATCGGTGCGAGCGTGGGAAAATTGCACTAAAACGCTATGAAAACATTTACCTTTTGAAATAACATTACATCCTGTAGTTATAGAAAAATAATTTAGCAAATAATGTTGTTTAGCAGCCTACATTTGTCTTTATTATGTGTGATGTCATTCCTTATGCTACTGATGTAATTTAGTCAAACACATGAAATTAATTTCAGGGTATGGAACAAATATCCTAAGTACCGGCTACCAGCCTACGATGCCTCGAGTGTGGAAGTTGGAAAATAATAGACACTCCACTGATTCTGTGGACCATGTGCACCTGGAGCCCTCAGTCAGACAGACCGACTCTTACACTGGGGAAATGCATGACATATGTTCGACCTGCAACACACCACAGGTATCCACACATATAAGCTTTTTTGCTTGAGCCGAAAAAATAAAAACAGGCCTTTGTTTATTTCAATAGGGGTTGTCGAACATGAAGCTGTGATACTCTCGATTAGTCGTTCCCAACCTGCGGAACTTTGCCTATCCAGAGCGACTCATGATACGGTATGCTTACTAGTAAAATGAACAGTAAGAAAAACATGTGGTCCACTGCTCTATTTTAAAGGCAATTGCTCTGAGGGTGTTCGTGTGAACAGAGTGTGCTTGCCAGCCCAGTGCTGTGTTAAGGTGGGCCATCGACACTTGGACTGGTATGCCTAAAGGCAAGAAGAGACGCTTGAAAACAAGACGTGCAACTGCAAACATTCCTGACAAGGACCTTAAAGTACCAGCCTTTGCCCTTGGGTTCAATATGGCCGATTTGGGGTTCACACCTCATCAATTACATTGGGGAAAACAGACATGGAGTCAGAGAACTCCATGAACTATGTAAAAATAATCTGTGCAGAGCCTGTGGTCTAGTGGTAACGCACCGGGTTTCTATGCGTATGTACTGGTCTGCTCACCACTGGAAACCGGAGTTCATCCCCAACTCCCCTGTTCATGCTATTGTATGTCTCCCAACTCTCTGTCCCCTTTCTAATTCATACTGTCTGAATACATAAAACAAAATGCTTCTGTATACACTACCGATCAAAAGTTTGGGGTCACTTAGAAATGTCCATGTTTTCCATGAAAACATACATGAAATGAGTTTGAATTGGAAATATAGCAAAATGAATAGGAAATATAGTAATTGAGAAGGTTAGAAATAATGATTTTTAATAGAAATAATAATTGTGTCCTTCAAACTTAGTTTTCCATCACAGAATCCTCCATTTGCAGCAATTACAGCCTTGCAGACCTTTGGCATTCTAGTTGTCAATTTGTTGAGGTAATCTGAAGAGATTTCACCCAAAGCTTCCTGAAGCACCTCCCACAAGTTGGATTGGCTTGATAGGCACTTCTTCCGTACCATACGTTCAAGCTGCTCCCACAACAGCTCAATAGGGTTGAGATCTGGTGACTGTGATGGCCACTCCATTATAGACAAAATACCAGCTGACTGCTTCTTCCTTATATAGTTCTTGCATAGTTTGGAGCTGTGCTTTGAGTCACATGTCTCAAAGCACATCTCCAAACTATTGTAGGAGGAAATTGTCTCCAATCAAGCTCCGTCCACAGGGTATGGCATGGCGTTTCAAAATGGAGTGATAGCCTTCCTTCTTCAATATCCCTTTTACCCTGTACAAATCTCATTATTTACCACCACCAAATCACACCCAGACCATCACATTACCTCCAGCATCTTTGCATTTGGTCTGCATCTGATGAATGTTCTTTGTGATCCGAACACCTCCAACTAAGATTGATCTGTCCATAACACTTTTTTTTCAATCTTCCTTTGTCCAGAGTCTGTGTTCTTTTGGCCATCTTGATGTTTTCTTAATCTTTGAGTAGTACACAGCGTTGTATGAGTTCTTCAGTTGCCTTCAATTGCCTTCATTTCTCAGAACAAGAATAGACTGACGAGTTTTAGAAGAAAGTGATTTGTTTCTGGCCATTATGAGCCTGTAATCAAACCCACAATTGCTGATGCTCCAGATACTCAACTAGTCTAAAGAAGACCAGCTTTTTGCTACTTTAATCAGCACAACAGTTTTCACTGTTGCTACCATAATCGGAAAAGGGTTTTCTATTGATCAATTGGCCTTTTAAAATGATGAACTTGGATTAGTATACACATTGTGCCATTGGAACACAGGACTGATGGTTGCTGATAACATGCATCTGTACGCCTATGTAGATATTCCATTAAAAATTAGTCATTTCCAGCTATAATATTCATTTACAACATTAACAATGTCTACACTGAATTTCTGATCAACTTGATGTGCTTTTCATTCAAAAACAAGGACATTTCTAAGTGACCCCAAATTTGAACAGTGTATATGTTATGTTATACATGTTATTTTAGGTCAAACTATAAGTTGAAGGGAAGAATGTGTGATTATGAAGAATAAAGCTGTGATTATGAAGAATAATGAATTGAGGTAATCAGTATTATAATCACCCAAAAACATGACATGTTCAGTCTTTAATAAATGTGCAAAAAAAGGCAGATGTCTTCATCAAAAAATAAAACAGAGCATTTGGTTCATTTTGAAAAAACATAACAATATTAGAGAGAGAATCTGTTGTGAATTCATGAAGTGCCTTTTCTTGTCCTTGATGCAAGGTCTTTCTCCTTTGAAAAGACAATAAAATAGTTAAAACAAAAATAAACATTATGTTGCAATAAAACATTCTTTCGATCCAAGTGAGGGCAATAAAGCACCAATTCATTTAGGTTTAAATTTAAATATTAGAAAATGATTTGTCAGACATTTGCACCTATTTCCCGGAGATAATTTAGAGTAAACTTTGGCACAATTGCTTATAAGACATTGTGTTATTTCTGCACCTATGGCATAGTTCCCACACTTACCTCCCTGAGTTCATCTACAGCAGTCTGCAGTTTGGCCCTAAGTTTGTCACCAATGATTACATCAGACAACACTGACCATCTCCCATTCTGGAAGGTGATTGGCATTGAAAAGACCACACCAGCAGGAAGGTTGTACTGTCCTACAGAGAGCCATGTATTGAAAAAGAATTCTGAGAGCACTGCTGATTTAGGATCTGTTTAACATTTAAGCTCATAATAAATGGAGTTGGGGATAGCCTCTCCTAAATGACTTAGAGGAAAATGTAATATCTTAAACACATTCAGTAAAATGTACAGTGGATATAAAAAGTCTACACACCCCTGTTAAAATGCCAGGTTCTTGTGATGTAAAAGAATGAGACAAAAATAAATCATGTCAGAACTTTTTCCACCTTTAATGTGACCTATAACGTGAACAATTCAATTGAAAAACAAACTGAAATCTTTGAGGGGGAAAAATAAAAAAACTCACAATAACCTGGTTGCATAAGTGTGCACACCCTTAAACTAATACTTTGTTGAAGCACCTTTTTTTTATTACAGCACTCAGTCTTTTTGGGTAGGAGTCTATTAGCATGGCACATCTTGACATGGCAATATTTGCCCACTCTTCTTTGCAAAAGTGCTCCAAATCTGTCAGATTGCGAGGACATCTCCTGTGCAAAGCCCTCTTCAGATCACCTCACAGATGTTCAATTGGATTCAGGTCTGGGCTCTGGCTGGTCCATTCCAAAACGTTAATTTTCTTCTGGTGAAGCCATGCTTTTGTGGATTTGGATGTGTGCTTTGGGTCGTTGTCGTGCTGAAAGGTGAACTTCATCTTCATCTTTCTAATGGACGCCTGAAGGTTTTGTGCCAAAATTGCCTGGTATTTGGAACTGTTCATAATTCCCTCCACCCTGACTAAGGCCCCGGTTCCAGCTGAAGAAAAACAGCCCCAAAGCATGATGCTACCACCACCATGCTTCACTGTGGGTATGGTGTTCTTTGGGTGATGTGCAGTGTTGTTTTTGCGCTAAACATACCTTTTGGAATTATGGCCAAATAGTTTTCATCAGACCATAATAGGTTTCATCAGACCATAACACATTTTCCCACATGCTTTTGGGAGACTTGATGTTTGTTTTTGCAAACTTCAGTCGGGCTTGGATGTTTTTCTTTGTAAGAAAAGGCTTCCGTCTTGCCACCCTACCCCATAGCCCATTCATATGAAGAATATGGGAGATTGTTGTCACATTTGGCACACAGCCAGTACTTGCCAGAAATTCCTGCAGTTCCTTTAATGTTGCTGTAGGCCTCTTGGAAGCCTCCCTGACCAGTTTTCTTCTCATCTTTTCATCAATTTTGGAGGGACGTCCAGTTCTTGGTAATGTCTATGTTGTGCCATATTTTCTCCACTTGATGATGACTGTCTTCAATGTGTTCCATGGTATATCTAATGCTTTGGAAATTATTTTGTACCCTTCTCCTGACTGATATCTTTCAACAATGAGATCCCTCTGATGCTTTGGAAGCTCTCTGCAGACCATGGCTTGTCAGGAAAATCCTAGTAGAACAGCTGAACGTTATTTGTGATTAATCAGAGTCACTTTAAATGATGGCAGGTGTGTAATGAATTCTATTTAACATGAGTTTGAATGTGATTGGTTAATTCTGAACACAGCCACATCCCCAGTTATAAGAGGGTGTGCACACTTATGCAACCAGGTTATTGTAAGGTTTTTATTTTTCATTTTTCCCCTCGAAGATTTCAGTTGGTTTTCAATTGAATTGTTCACATTATAGGTCACATTAAAAGTGAACAAAGTTCTGACATGATTTATCTTTGTCTCATTCTTTTACATCACAAAAACCTGGCATTTTAACAGGGGTGTGTAGACTTTTTATATCCACTGTATGCAAAGACAGGTCCCAGGTTAGTATGCCTATAGCCTGTAGCAACACTGTGGACCAAGATAGTATTACTCCCTGCTTTTGGTAGCTGTCATACTGCCATTGTGTAGATTTTTGACTCTTACCAGTGCTGAGTATCCCTAACGAGAGGACCTGTTCAGCAGAACAGTTGTGGTTCCAGGCCTTCAAAACTGCAATGATCCCATTGGTGGCTGATATGGCTGTGGCCCTCAGGGACTTGGAGGCAACAGTGTGACGATGGGTACTGACCAAACTCATAAAGTCACACTCTAGCCATTTCCTTTGAAAATAAAAAGGGTATTCAAAGTGTTGGTTTACCATGTTTGCATAGAGCTACAGCCCCAATGACAGGGAGGCACATTATCCAAACTTAATGCACTTGTATTGTATGTTAGTTGTTGAATTATTTTATGAAATAGCAGAAGAGCATTAGCCTGGTCCCAATTTCTGCTTGTGTTGTCTTGTCAAATTTTACAGAAATGGTTGGAATGACAAAGCGACAACTATGACCATTGAGCACAGAAATATCTGGGGCCAGGCAAGAAGAGAATTAAAGTAGACTAACTGAGAGACATAACTTGGTGGCATGTCACTACAAACACTGAAGTTACCTGTCATATATCATCTCTAGGACAGGCTGAGAAAAATCTGACGGCCCCCAGATGGCCCCTTTGTAATGGAAAACCTTCGCCCTCTGCAGGTCAATATGGGAACTGCCACTGATGTTGCCCCAAACAATGACATCTGTGACATCTAAGAGATGATAAAGAATCACATAAAGGTTTGAGTTTTTCACCTCTATTTAAAAGGATAACAATGATTAAAGGTTAATATATTTAGCAATTTTATTTAAAAAAAAAAAGTATTTCTTTCACAAAAAGTCTGATTTTGCTGATTTGTTGAGGAAAGTTTTACTTACAATGACTGGATATTGGGAGTTACCATATCTGCCTATGCAGGCACTAACTGCAAGTTGATTTGGATAAAAGTGTCTCCTAAATGACTCACACGTATTGTAAAATGTTACCTGCAGTCTTGACGAATAGCTTCTGTGATATGTGGGCTCTGGCCTCATATTCCAGCTGAGTTGCCATGGCGACAAAACGCCCACTACTGACCGAGGAGGCGTTCTCCAGTAAAAGGGAGCATTTTAGGTTGACCAAGGAGTTTCCTGCCACAATCACCATCACGTCCTTGTGTGCCCTCTCGTCAATTAGACGCCCAAACTGTTGGTAACGCTTTGACACTTTCCTCACCTTAAAGAAAAGGTTAATTTAGCTGTTGGTTTTATCCAAAGCAACTCACAAATTCCAGTCATGGACAGTCCGTGATACATTTTCAGTATTGCTGGTCATAACCCTGGTGTTGCTCGCAGCGAACGTGAGAACGTGCTCTAACGCACAGACTCGTTCATTAATTTTGTTAAATTATGCAAAAAATTCAAACCTTGTTCTCTTCCTCATCCTCACCCGCTTCTCCGTCCTCAGGCCAAATGTCATCCAGGAGGATGATAGCGTGTGCTTGTTGGAAGGCCTGATCCAGCTCCGTGTGGACTGTGACTTCATGGAGCTGTGGCAGGGCCAGGTCTTGGGTTTCCATCCGGATCCCCTGCAGCTCCTGCTCAATGGCCCCCACGTCCAGCAGGTGAAGGCTGATGGTAGGGGCGTCTTGGAACACTCCAGGGGCAAACAGCTGGGGGATCAGGCTGTAGCAGGTCGGGTTCAGGGCACTACAGGGTTCCAAAGAAGAGTGGGTTTAATCTGTTTGAGACCTATAATAGCCAAATGGCCGTAGCTACTGGCAGGACAACACAAACTGATCTGAAACCAGGGTAGTTTAGGGTGCTTCTGTCAAAGTAAAAGCACACTGTTCGACAAAATGTTCTACATTTTGGGCACCCGTGTGGCACAGCAAAGTAACTACTTGACCACACAACTGCGTCACAGGGGTGAACACCCCTCCCCCAACAACAAAATATGTTATAACTTAGCTTAAAATTTTAATGTATGAGAATACTTTTTTAAATGCGAATTACATGTTATTTTGTTATTATCCAGTTTTGGGACTGTGTGCAGTAATTCTATGAAAAATGTTTTAGTGGGACTTTACCTTAGACCCTTTACACAAAACAATATTACCACCCAACCCCATCCTGGGGGTCAATTCACTTTACAAAAATGTCCTATCCTCTTCTGTGCTTCGGCAAAAGATTACTTAAGTTCCTAAATTGACTTAATCAATCTCACATTGAAACCAGGCTACTGTAGCTAACCTACAATATGTACCTACTGATCCATATGTGCTTCGGCTTTATGAGGCTCTGATTGTAAACCTCCTCTTCCATGCAGATCTCTCTTGTCTTCAGGTTCTCTGCGGCAATCTTCATCATCAATTCAGATGTCATATCTGAGCTGATGCTATAGTAAGCCTAGAAGGGAAACAGCGCTTTGAAACAACTACAGTGGATTAATCAACAACGTAAGCCTACAAGAATACCAGACCGATCGTTATCTTAGGGGTCATGTAAAATTACCTGACCTGTACATGCTCCAGGAATTCATTAAATCCCCCTAGGAGCATTCCTTTGCCCCCACGGTGGATGAGTTCCCTCCATATCATAGGAGAATTTTCATGCTGCCAACCATGTTCTTTACAAGTGGTCTCCAGCCATTGCTGAGAATAAGACAAAATAGAAATTAAATGAGAGCGAAGTAACATTGGAAATTAGAGAACTTTTTGGAGAAATGACTGCTTTCAATCAAATAATTGACCTGCCACTCATTGGGGTGCATGCAGATCTTGTGGATGTTGAACTTCGGCAGAGATCTTTGGAGTAAGTCTGCAAGAAATTCAGCTTTGGCGAAGTACGGGCAATTTGCCTTACCTGCAGAGAGTGAAAAAAAGCAGTCATGTGCATACTGTACAGTACCAGTTATTACCAGCCGGTCAGAAACTTTTCCCATTTAGGCCAGTCAGGCATTAAGTATAAACTTAATTTAAACCAGTCTTACCAGCAAGTACAAATTGTGCCATGTTTGTCTTGTTGCTAGGAAACTATGGGTTCTACCTTAATTTTTGTTCGAAAGGAAACAAATCGAAACGGATGTCAATAGGTTTTCTGGTTATTTTTATTTTTTATTTTTGTTTATGTAATTATTCGATTAAAATTCTATAAATATGACCGATGCAGTTCTAGCTTTATTATAGATAAAAAAGGCAATGTTTCAAAGAACAGTCAAAAGAATACAAATATTACAAACATGCTGGAACGTATTGTAACCCACAACGGAGGACCCAACAAGGCTGCACACAAGGAACAAGCGTATATGAACCGCTGTGGGCTGGATATCATGCAAAAGGTAAGGTAAATAATATTTCTCTTATGCAGATGTATATATTTTTAGATTTATTGAGACGTCGATATGTATTTTTAATATACGGAAATGCTAACTGTAGTAGGTTCGCTAACTCTTGCCATTTAGCAAGTTAGCTAGATTGAATTTATCACAATGTGTGTTAGTCAGTATCCCCGAGGATCAGTAACCAGCTTTCTGACCTTGTGAGGGACTAATGTACACAATGGTAAATTAGAATTGTCATACTGTATTTTATCTTCTCAAATTACGTTAGTGGATAAACGTGTTTAAGCGCAAGTTTATATGTACAACGGGCAGACAGTACATTTTGTTTAAGAATGTTTGTGATGTTGCAAATTTTAAGCAGTAACCAGAATGTTATTGGCATTGTAAATTTTGATGTTCAAATTACACCGCAGTATAATTTGGTCTTTACACTTTGTGTGCTAGTGGAAATATCAAGAGGACTCTTTAATGGGTGATGTCAGTGTAACTTATATTACACCCTATTCCTCCCTCTGTGCTTTCAGATGAAAACTTAAATTTAACTTTTTGAACCACTACCTCGGCTGCGTTTGAGCAGCTATCACAATGAATGGCCGTACAGCAAAGGAAGTGCTCAGGTGTGCCCTGAGGATATTCAGCCGCAAATCACCATGGCAACATACTGGCCCCCAGATGACCAGCATTGCTTTGGTGAAAGACAGCTTTTCCTGGGGATCGTCTCGTATCTGTAGAACAGGAGAAAGTCATAGGCCGCCAGCTGGAGCACCTGTATGCGCTGTGAGGTTTTACTCTCAAGGAAAAACGTACATGCAAGATGTGGTTAAAAGTAAGCAAGGCAACGCCATGCGAAGACCTGAAACCAGTTCTTCACAAGGTGAGATTTTCTCAGACAAGCCCATCAAGAAGATGCCTTTCTATGACCACCTGAACGAGTGCAGGTCCCCCTTGGAAGTTCTCGACCTGGCGGGCCGCTCCACGTCCACGGACCGGCAGGTGAGCAACTGCCTCACGCGCTGCTGGGTCACCTCCAAGAAGATGTCAGACAACCACCGGCAGGATGAGCTACGCCTCATGTTTGAGCATCCAGGCTTCGAGGACCTCCTGCAGAAGACCATGAAGAACGCTCGGCGCATGCGCTCCGAGGACTTGACCCATAGCCTGCTGGCCATTGTCATGCTGGGCGTGCCACAGCGCAGCCGCGTAGTCCAGACGCTCCTCCGGGTCTGCCAGGTAACCCTTCAATTGTGCCAGTCACTTTGCCAGACCGCTAGTTGAAAGCGGAGTCACGTGAGCTCATCGCATATGCTGTTCAGACTGAACCCCTTCACATTTAAGTTCCCTTGCAGGACTGGCATGCAGACATGTTTTAACCATGTGACACTGAAAGGCAGTTCTTCGAGGTTGGTGGCTAACATTGTTCTCTTGTCCCTGCAGGAGAACCTCAATGAGTTGGATGAGAAATCTCTGTCGGTGCTGATTACCTGTCTGGAACACGTGGAGAGCAGTCCCAATGGCGATGCGCTGAAGGACGGGGTCAGGTGGGTGCACGTGAAACTGACCGCGGGAAAAAGGCCGTTTGTCTTGTTTCCTGTGCAGCGGGTGATTGGGTAACATGTTCGCTGTTTCTAGGCTGATAATCGAGGCCAAGCTACCGCGCGTCAAGAGCGTCATGGCCCTGCAGACCATGATGCGCCATGTGGGCCAGGATGCCTCAATAGACCTGAAGAAGAAGATGGTGGTGAGGGCTTATTCTTTGAACCGTTTAAAGGAACAATCTGGCTGTTGTGGCCCAGGTAGGTCCAGCAGACTAAGCTGCTGCCTCCGGTGCACATGGACTGCTGCAGTATAGGTTCAAATCTGTCCCAGTGATCTTTTTGCAAAAAAAACAAAACAATGTCATATTTCACGTCTGTGCTGTCTAATAAAACTTAAATATGCCCTCAAAAAATTCTGATAAAAAAAATGTATCTGGTGAGACTTGTGTCTGAGCCCTTTAATCTTAATGCTGGTCTGGGATCAGGTCTTTCACTGTGCTTGTAACCTTTTCTTTTGGGCAACACTGAATGTAGATCAGCGCTCTCTCTAAAAATCTGTGACTATGGGCTCTTGACCACTGAGAACATTATGGTTTTACTCCCACCCCCTCCTTCCAGAGAAAGGCCCTGTCGTTGGCGGGCCAGTTCACTCTACCCAACTCCCAGTATATGGTCACTACGCTGGCCTCCATGGGATTATGCTCCAAGCCACTGTTGGATGTCTGCAGCAAAAACATAGCAGGTGAGAGAGATGCTAAATGGCAGATTTGACTGGCTAGAAAAAAAACATTGGGTTTAGGCTACCATAGGTGGCTTTGAAATTCTACTATAGGGAAAAGCAAAGTATAAAATATGTTATGGCTGTACACTGCATTGTGTTCAGTTTAAAATGAAGTTAGATGATAAGTGTCATTTCATCAGTCTCAACTCATGGTGCAAACACGGTGGACAGTCTCTCATGACACAGTCTCTCATGATTTAAAAATGTGTTAGACCAGGAATGATAAGTGTGAATGTGAGTGTATGTGTTCATGAATGTTACTATTTACGTGATTTCCTATTCTCCCTCCCGTGTTGCAGCACAGGTCCACGGAATCCCCTTCAACCGCCTGTTGAATGTGCTGAGGGCCTGCAAGGAGCTGCAGTACAGAGACCTTGACCTGTTCACTGCCGTCTCGGACTATGTGGGCTCCAGCATTGCTATGTGGAAAAACAGACAGGTCTATCATACTTACAGCCCTGTATTGTATCATGCTATATTTAATGGACAACTCTGGACCCCAAAAACACCTCAAAACTGTCTTGCAGATCATGTTTCCAACATGTCCGACTGTGAAAACAGCATATTGATGTGTTTTGTAAATAAGCTAGGTGCAGCAAGTTTCCAAATTTACACTTAGTGATGTTTTTGGGGATAATCATACATTTAAAAAAAAAAAAAAAAAAAAACTACAACAAGGATTTGGATGGAGTGAGGTTGATTTCCTGTTCTCAAAGCTAATGTTGTTTTTGACTTGAATATTAGATAGCTGTTCGGAACATTTTAATAACATGCCACATTTTAGGCATAAATAGTGTGAACTTGGCTAGTTAATATTGTAAGCATTGTGACATATTTTACATAAGCCAAGCTAGCTAAAATGACCTTCCTATAACGTTGTTTCTCTTAAGGTTGGGGTGGAAAATTGCTCTTTGTCCGCAGTTCTCTTTGGAGCCTGCATTGGAATATCAACAATAGTTTGTGGTTTCAAAACACTTTGTTGTGTTGATAAATCGATACCCATCAGCTCAGTCTGTGTATCACTCTCGTAATCTTCTGGTTTGAAATGCTGACTACACAAATGGACATTATGCATAATGCTGGGTGTTTTGTAAAAGCACTTTGTGACAACTGCTGATGTAAAAAGGGCTTTATACATACATTTGATTGATTGATGCTACTTCTCTGGCAGTGTGTCCAGGTTGTATTTTATAGACTGCAGTTTGGGTCTTTGTGTGCCGCGTCTCAAAGTATGGAATGCATTTGGGTCTTTGAGTGTCGAAATTAACGTGTTAAAAAACACTTTGACTTGTTAAATGACACTGTTTGACATGTCACTTTGCTAGTTATCTAACGGAAATGATAAGATCATGTTGTTTTGATGTTTTTTGTTTTTACGAGAATGTCAGATTTGACACACAAAGACCCAAACAGCGTTCCATAATATTTGGGGTTTCTAAAGCAGCCAACAACCGCAGTTCAATATTCCGCTCTGGTGAATTACTAAATAATCCTTTTTCCATTTTGCATTCTTGGCGATAGGTTGCCACAGACCTCCACTAAACAACCACCAGGCATTGTTATTTTGAGAAAACCATTCATTGGATAAGTGACTTACTAACCAACTAAACAGCCACTTAATAGTGATTGTATTTTTAGACGTCTCCATACTTGACTTCCTGCCTCAAAGCACAATGGAAGTTGTCAGAATCTCGTAATTTGAACAAAAGGCTATTTTGTTTGACAAAAGGCTATTTTCTCCCAGAGTTTGTCATCCATTTGAAAAATTCTTATTAATTTGGATTACTAGGGCTCCAAAAACGTTGTTGTTCTAAGACGCACAAGCCCTGGGTCAACCATTGACTGTTTGATAGTGTTTCTGAAATAAAGAGCTTGTAAGGTAACAATGCATTTCCTAAATATAAAGTGCACTGGTGAACATACAGAGATTTAGGGATGAGCGGGACTGCTGTTTTGATTCCAACCAGGATGTTAATTCATTATTGACTAAATTCAACATACACGTAAACTTGTATATTCCCACATTATCTCCAGGAACAAGGTTGCCTTCCATTTCCCTTGCAACTAGTAGGCAATTTAGTAGGATCTACTACAGCTTTTATGGTGAACGTTGGGAACAGAATTGCTCTTGTAAAAAGAGCTGTTAATTTGGCTCCATGATTTGCTTACTTTTGTAACAAAGTATATTTATTTGCAGATACGTTACACAATTATTCATTAAATATTGTGTAGGAACAATAAATAGTGGGCAAGTGCATTTTTGGATTCCATACAAATTTCAGAAACGTGCATTTGGAACTAACATAATTCTAGCCTAGCTTTGGGCTCTAACTTTGGAGATTTGCCCCCTTTTCACAGTTTAGGGGTAACTTTTAAGCGTTTCGAATGAAGAGCCGTTTGGGAGCTACAAGATCCAGTTCTCTGAAAAGACTCAGAATACCATCAATAGTGTAAGCACAGCACCCTGTGTCCAGAACTGATGCTCCTGGAACTGGTCCTGGATGGCCTGCAGGGGGCACTATTCCCTCAGGTCTGACAATCTAATCCCAATGCTTCAGGGGTGTTGAAGGGTCATGGGTTTGATTCGGTATTTTGGGTTTGAAAATGATCACGCTGGCCCCGTTGTCATCATGGCCACCTAAACACCTCCCTCATTCTCATTTGGCACGTGCGTGTTCTTTTTCGGAGATGGGTGTAAAAAAGATGTGAATCCAGTCAGTTGTTATTCATAAGACACGTATAGTCTTATTCATCCCTAGTCGCAGCCTAATTTATAATACAAAAATTGCTGCATTTCTAACTACTTCTGGCATTTCTAGGTGATACTTTTCTTGTCTGCGTTTGAGGATCTGGCGTTCTGCCCCACGGCGATGTTAGATGCCTTTGCAGAAAGACTGGTTGGAGACACAGAAGCCCTGGGATTCAAAGATGTCCTTAGCGTCCTGAAGACGTACTCTTCCATCAACCACGACCTCCAGGGAAACAGAGTTCCGTAAGTGAGAGAAATTCAATGTTCTTTTTGTAAGGTACAATGTGGTTGAACTTCTCCAAGTAAGGTCTCCAACTCGCAAAATCATCTCCCTGAACACACCTGGACTCTGTTCAAAGACCTTGAAAAGGCAGGTGGCCTTTTGTTCACTTCAGGTATTTGCTGTGCCGACATGGTTGCATTGTTGGATATAGAAGTAGTTTAGTGGAAAGGTCAGACTTTCTCTTGTCCAATTGCTTATAGAGTGAATAATGTTTACCTCAAGGACTATGTTTATATTTTGTTTGAACCCCTAGTGAGGTTTTGCATACATATTGTAAATGTATTTTTACTATATATTCAAACTGTTTTGGAACTGTCCCCACGGTCAATGCTAGGCATGTACCGATCCACTACTGCTATTGAATGTTTGCCTGATACTGGCTAAAAATACGGCTTTGGGTATTGGCGACAGCAGGCCTCTAATGAGCGATGCCATGAAAAAGCTTGTCCTAACAATGTGCCGTAAACACGTCAGTTGTAGATGACGGGCAGAATGGAAACATGCAGGCTAAGCCTGGTGCACTCGCCAGCAACCACAGTAATGTCTGGAATTACTATACACTCGAAACAGACACAAGTGAAACTGGTTGTTGGAAACTTAACAAAGCAAGTTTTTCAAGGGGTGACAGTAGATAAGCTTAAGAAAGCTCCAGGCTAGAATAAACCACTTTCAACTGTGCAATTTTTAATCTCTAGTCAGCCACCTACAGAGTGGTAACAAATGAAAGAAAAGAACAACACAGTGTCTCAGTAAGGTGTTGGGCCACTAGCTGCCAGAACAGCTTCAGTGCGACCATTCAGCAGGAGATTCAACATCTCCCATTGAGACCTGGTGACTACGAAGGCCATAGCATTTGATTCGCATCGTTTTCATACTGATCAAAACATTCAGTGACCCCTCGTGCCCTGTGGATGGGGGTATCGTCATCCTGGAAGAGACACAATAATGAACCCTTGATCAAGATCAGCTGGGCGTGCTCAGCATTTTTCTACATGCCACAGAGAATGATAACATGTTATTGGCTGAATGGTGATGTACAATACACCTGTATGGAAGCCTCTCCGGTAGTGTTCCCCCACTCATTCGTCTGCGAGTCACGTTAAATGGGTTACAACTATCTGCAGAATGTGTGTTATATAGTTTGCTTGACTGTCTGGTTTCTCATTGGCCATAGGTTTTTGGAAAGTATGACCCAAGTGGTGGAGTCCTACCTTCCCAAGATGGATGCCTTTAACCTGCTTAAGGTTGTCTATTACCTGTGTCTGCTCAACCACTTCCCCCGTGCCCTGCTGGAGCAGCTTCTGGAGCAGGAGACCCTGGATCAGATCGCCGTTCAAGGTCAGCCAAAATATAATATTAAAAAAAACAATGCCTTATGCACATATCTGTGGCATATGGTCTCATCAGCCAACCAGCAATCAGGAATCGATTGCTGGTTGGTTTATTTTTTTTCTATATATACAGTATTCAAACCCATGAACAATTCCCTTGTATTACTGAATTGCAAATGTTACAGTGAAATTTCATTCTGTTTGATATTTTTCCTTTAAAACACTAGTCAAAATTAACCGTTGTAATGTGACATTGGTTGTATGTTGGGAAGTATTTGTAAGAAAAATACACAGTTGAAATTGCCCTAACAATGACAATTATGTTCCAATTGCCCTCCACATGTAAAGTTTGTGTCACATTTTCTGCATAAAAGGCACTGAAGGATCATTGGTCAGCCTGTGAAAAAAACGCTGTTTGAAAATTGAAAAACGAGCATTGTCCAAACAACCTGGAGCATATCTGACATAAAGAATGGTTTCAACGCTGTGTGCAAGCTGGTGCATACTAACCAAAATACTCCACATTTTTAATTTGGCGAAAACATGAACATAAAAGTACGAGTAAAAATATCTACTAAAACTATATGTTAATCTATAAGTAAAAATACATGTAATAGTTTTTGTTTATTGTTATATTAAAAATGTGCAAATCAAACTGCTAGCCCCTAACTCTTTGGCGCCCCTTTAGGAAGTGAAGTGATTTGATGTGGCAAGCTAAAGGGCAACATTTCCACCCAGATAATTAGAAAACTATGGGATCCAGTTAATAACAAGCCTAGTGGACCGCCCCTGACCCCCGGCTCTCTGTGTCTACCCAGGTGGACGGCTGCAGAAGGGGATGGAAAAGAAGCTGCAGATGGTGGACCTGTGTCTGAGGTTGGACCAAGCTTCACGCCCTAATCCCCTGACCATCCCACCCGAAGCTCTGGGCTCATCTGCACCCAGTGACCTCGTGGTTAACCCGGGATTCTCTCTGATCCTGCAGAGCATTACCCAGGGCTGGCTGCTAGAGGAGGCTGTGGTGGTCCAAGACCTCTACTTCATAGGTACAGAGGACCCTGTTATTAGACTGGTCAGCGATTTGTGTTGTTTAAATGACCACAGGAGTTGGCTACACACATTTTGCTCTATTTGTGGCGCTAAAAGGTGTTGCTAAGGGGTGCAAAAGTGTTCCGTGTCCTGCAGCTTGATGTGTGAATGATCAGTAACCTGCTGAGTATGGTGCTGGGTAAAATGAAATGCCTAAGCACAGTCTCAACATCCAGTTTACAGGGAGATGGAAAGTGGGTGAAGATACTGTATCCCTGAAATGCGTATGGTTCCAGTTTCTCCTGACAGTTCGCTGGTGAAGACCAGGGTACCTCTCTGTTAGTGGTCACCATGTTGTGCATTTATTAACTGGGATAAGATTGTCAAACTGGCTATTTGTCAACCTACGGATGGGTGACAAATTAAAGGAAAAAACAACACTAAGTGTCTCAGATGTTGGGCTACTGGAAGCTGACAGAACAGCTTCAATGCTGGCATAGATTGTACAAGTTTCTGTAACTACTAGAGGGATGGAACGCAATAAAAAAAAAAAAAAAAAAGGTATTCCCTCATTTAAAGTCACTTGGATCCTTTCCTCTTGCCATTTGATCCAAAATCAAGGTCTACTGGTCAGCGTTTTTATAAAAGCCTCAGAGCATGATTTGATGTTTATTGCTTAATTGTATAATGGAGTACAGCTGTCTGGAATCATCTGCATTTGTTATGTTCCTCCACTCTTATTCAGGTTTTTTTTTTTAATTTGTCACCCATCTGTATGTGAATTTGTCATCGCAAGGTTTCTCAAAGATAATAGTAAAGAATAGTAGTCTTCTGCAAAGGTTAACACATGCACAGGTGGGCAGCACAAAAGGGTCCACAGTATGTATATGCTTCAGTGTTTAAGAAAATTAAATTTAAATTAGGCAAGTCCCGGTTATTTTAGTCATTCTTTCATTTGCATTCCAGATGGTGTGCTGACTCCGCCAGAAGCCACAGAAGGGCACACTATGTCTGATGGAGAAGCTTCTTTACCTGAGCACAGGCAAAGGTAACTAAACCTGAATATCACTTCTTTCCTTGAGTACCTCAGATCCTCTGCTCTTCAATCCACAACTCAAATATTTGAAAGAAAAATTAAAACTATTTCAAACAGGGTCTGTTGATTCAAAGGAATTAAATGATGATGATATATTGGTAGATGTATAGGAATATACAATAGAGTTAGTCTGAGCTAGGCCTGAGAATATATTTTAAGGCTGTTTATTTTCCCCTTTACTGTAGAATCGCTGTGTTCTGCGCACCCCCTTCCTCATTTTGTTACGGCACCTCCCGTCCCCGGGGCTACTTAGCTGTCAAGATTCGTCACCTGAAGGTTCTTGGATACACCCCTGTCGTGGTGAGTCCTACACTCCACAGTTGCAGTTGAGATTTCTTTCAAGGTCTTTCACATATAATTGTTGTCCTTTTTTGTCCTATGTACAAACATTTGTAGACCAGAAAATATAATCCTACTTTGATTAGTTCAAATGTGAGACATTTTATCATTCCAATGTATGAATGTTAACTTTGTCAATTTGAGAAATTGTAAGAACCCATTTTGATCTTGAGCTGTCTCAAAAATTTAGCCCATACTCTTACCCAATCCTTCTATTCCTCAGTTTTCCAAACAGGAGCTGGACAATCTGTCAGAAGAGGAGAGAAATGAGTTTGTCAGATCACAGGTCTTTCCACAACAGGAGAGAATCGCGGATGCTAAACCGGAGACAGAAGGAGTGAAATGTGACAGTTAATTCTGTTAAGAACCTTGTTCTTTGGTCATAGCCTGGACTCCATTCGATCAGGTTCCCAGTCTTGTCCTGTCATTCGTTGCACTGGAACTGCTGACAGTGACCACATAAAGTCTTTGTTGTCGGAAGTTGTCTGGACTTTCCAGTTCACAGTGTAATGTCTCAACATTTTCCTAGAAATTCAATGGGAACAAACTCCCATTTTTCTCTTTGCTCCTCATATTTCTGAGGGAATCTGATGGAATGTATGCACTTCAGCATATATTCATGTAACTTAAATCCAGTTATCTGCAGACCAAATCTTCATGGGCTGTTCTTCAGTTGTCTAAACCCCTCTCTGCTCTTCATCACATGGATTTATCGGAAGGAACTAAAGTCCTTGGTTTGTACGACTTGGATTTAAACTCTATTTGAAGCTTTTCAGATGACTTTAACCCTTTTTATGTCAGAAGGTTCCGCATTATCCTCAGAAAATAGTTATTAATGTTTGGTCTTATTCATGGTCCTACAAAAGGTTTGAAATCCAGGTCAAGTGAAGTAACCAAAACAGATTACCTGACAACTATGCTAGTGTGATGATGCCTTGCACACAACAACAAGGCCCAGTTCAGCACGGACACTAAGACCCTATGCGCTTGGAGATTAGAGACAATTTGGCTTAGCAATATTGTTGAAACTTCCATCTAGAGTTTATCAGAAAGCCAGTTGGAATTGTTTTCACAGTTCTTTCCCTTGATAATTCCTCACAGATCTCAAGTGCATTGGGCTTATTTTGGATATAGGCTGGAAAATTTTAACTTGCCTTTAATCGTGACTAACCTATGCTAAAAATAAAAAGGAATGGAAAACACCCTCCCACTATGCAATTTTTAATGAGAAATCTCTTTCATTTATTGAAGCTGTTAACTTAAGCTTTTACAATGCTTGTCATAGAACTGTCGTTATTCATCAGTGAGAGCTAACATTTAACTGACATTTAAGTAGCTCATTGTTCTTTATGCTGACATGGTACATAAGATGCCTCCCAAATAACACCCTATCTTCTATATAGTTTGGACAACCCTATCAAAAGAAGTGCTCTGAGAAAAGAGTGCGAGTTGGGATGCAATCACTATTTCATTGTGAAATGAAACCGGTACAGCCCTCACAGTTGGCAGCACACTGGTTCAATGCGTTTTCTCCAGCTTACTAGAAACTGCAAGGTGTGCAACATCAAGGTGCGGTTCCTCTCATTTTGCATACTAAAGTGCACAGTGACACAGAACACAAGTCTCCACGGGAACGGTAGGCAGGAAACCATGCTAGGTGTTTTTCTTTGAAGTCATTGCAGCAATTTTTTTTATTCAACCATTTCCTCACGGCTGAGTCACATTGTTAACTCTCAAGGTTTCAACAAATTCTGAAAACTACGATCGCAAAACAATACACTAAAAGTTGGTAGCGTGGGAATGCTTGATTTGAAGCACCTGCTTCATAAGATTTTACCAGAAATATCAAAGACAATTTACTGGAGTGATGTGTAGATGGTTTTACTTAAGGAAAACCTGCTGCTCTCTGAAAAAAAGCTATAAATGGGATGGATGGACCTAAATCCAACTTAAACGTTTTAGTATGACTGCTGTCCATCGTTGCGTTTCAATAAACTTAACGGAGCTTGAACAGTTTTGTGCACTCTCATAGCTGCAATTACTGCAAAAGGTGTTTCCAACATGTATTAACTCAGGGGTGTGGAGTGTTATCAAATTATTATGTCAGTTTTGTATTTTTAATATTTTATTCCACAATGAATAACAATCCCCTCAAGCATGGAGAATGATTGTGTGGGTAAGTGCAAAAATGTATCCTAATTTTAATGCATGAAACTGAGGCTCTGACGCAACAAAACGTGAAAAAGTGGATGTAGACTTTCTATAGCCGCTGTATTTCAGGTAATTAAAAGCACAAGCAGGGATTTGTAATTCAAGTGTGCCACTGTCAATGTAGGACTGTCCCTTTTTCTGATCCGTATATATCACCATCTCTGTGTGTGAAAGTGTGATCTAGTCCCCTATATTCAGAAAACCACCACTTCCTGAGAGACCCACTCATCACAGAGCGAGAGGGTCTTCCTTTAGTTACATCACACACCCACAGTGTTTCACTGAGGGTGTCCCTGTAGCTATACGCGGAGCCCATTAGTGTGTGCACGTGTGCGTGTAACAGTTCCCTGCAGTTTGCTTGAGGATAACCAAGACATACACACATTTCTCAGTTCTTTTTGGAACGATAATAAAATACCAGCATTTAAAATGGGAACAACAGTTACATGATAATCCATCAGAAATCTCCTTGAATCTGGAACGTTCCACCCTGCAAACCAATCAGTGATTTAAAAGAGAAAAATAACATCTGATTTTAACCTATTGAAACACAGCAGTGCATCCCCCCTCCCCAAATGACCCGATGTACACCTGAAACTAATTTTGATTGGGTTTGGTGGTGATGGGTCAGAGTCAGGGGGAGGACACCTTTAGACTAGGTGAGAATACTGTCAAGAACGTTGTGTTTTGGAGGAGCTTGGACGTTTGAATGGGGTTAACCATTCACTGAGACTGTCGTTCCCATTTTACATGTACAACCCCATTTCCAAAAAAGTTGGGATGGGGTGTAAAATGTAAATAAAAACAGTGCAATGATGTGCAAATCATTTAATCCCTAAATTGAATAGACAATAGTACAAAGACAATATACGAAGCGTTGAAACTGAGAAATTTTTTTGGAAAAATAGATGCTAATTTTGAATTGGATGCCAGGAACACATTTCAAAGAAGTTGGGACAGGGGCATGTTTGCCACTGGTGTTGCATCACCTCTTTTTTTAACAACACTCTGTAAGCTTTTGGGAATTGAGGAGACCAGTTGCTGTAGTTTTGAAAGTGAAAAGTTTTCCCATTCTTGCTTTATGTAGGATTACAGCTGCTCAGTAGTTTGGGGTTACCTTAGACAAATTTTTCATTTTATGTTCCAAATGTTTTCAATAGAGGACAGGTCTGGACTGCAGGCAGGCCAGTTTAGCACCTGGACTCTAACTACGGAGGTACGCTGTTGTAATAAGTGCAGAATGTGGTTTGGCATTGTCTGAAATAAGCAAAGCCTTCCCTGAAAAAGACGTTGTCTGGATGGCAGCAGAGGTTGCTCTGAAAATTTCAGCATTTATGATGCTTTCACAGAAGTGCAAGTCACCCATGCCATGTGCACTAATGCACCCCCATACCATCACGGATGCTGGCTTTTTCGCTCTGCTGATAACAAGCCGGCAGGGTCCTCTTTAGCCCGGAGGACGCCGCGTCCATTATTCCCCAAAATAATCTAAATGTATTTTTCGTTAGACCACAGAACAGTTTTCCACTTCACCTCAATCCATCTAAAATGAGCTCAGGCCCAGAGAAGGCACTGGAGTTTCTGGATGTTGTTTATGTATGGTTTTAATGATTTTATCTACAGTAGATAATGAGATCCCCAAACTCTTTTAATACCCAATCATGTTACTGACATGTTGCCAATTGACCTAATTAGTTGTGAGATATTCCACCATGTTCTTTTTTTGTATTACACAACTTTTTCAGTCTTTTGGTGCCCCTTTCCCAGCTTTTTTGGAAACGTGTTGCTGGCATCAAATTCAAAGTGGGCATATATTTTTCAAGGAACAATCATTTTTTCTATTGAATATAGGGTTTAAATGATTTGCACATCTTTGCATTCTGTTTTTATTTCAATTCCCCTGTGTCCCAACCTTTGTGGAAATGGGGTTGTATATCTTTAATCTGATAACTCAGAATACTCCATTTACACACAATCAGATTTACAATTCGATGTAGGCCATATCATTTGACACAATGGCTTTTGTATTTACAGGAAGAACTTGCTCTGTTTCTCCAGGCAGCTCTCAAGGGGCCATTTAAGATTCAGTTCTGGTATAGTCTGAGAAGGACTGGGCTCTGAGGTATGTGTTCAGTAGCGTCCCATTCGGACTGGATGCTGGACCCCCTGGTTCTTCTTGAGCCCCCTGGGAGGAGCTCTGGGCCTGGTGTTCATGTAGTCACTTTGGGAACTCTCCCCTTTCCTTAGTCTGAGCTGAAGATCACAAACACATACAATGAATAGGTAGGTTGAGATGTATGCTGTTGTAATTGCATACAGAACCAAAAAATTATATTAACATGCAACAATTTCAAAGGTTTTACTGAGTTACAGTTCATGTAACAAAATCAATCAATTGAAATGAATTAATTAGGTCCTCATCTATGGATTCCGCATGAGAGAAATATGCTTTGTGTATAGAAAACAAAAATTTCAGCTCTTAAAACAATGGACCAACACTTAAAATGTTGTGTTTATATTTCAGTTTAGTATATCTTCATAGAACTGTTTCCGTGTATCTAGTGGTGTGAAGTAATTTGGTAAATAGTATTTGATGTACTGAAGTATTTTTCTCCTATTTATATTTACAAATATATAACAAACACATTTGAGAACTTAATTCAGTAAAGAAAATTCACACTTTTCTCTGTCACATCTTCACTGACAGCAAAATGTAAGTTTCATTTTGAATGCTTAGGCAAAACAATAATGTGGTCCAATTCATACTTATTAAGATAATGCATCATCAACGCTACTACTTCCGATCTGACAGGCTCATTAAACTCAAAGACTGCATTTGTAAATCATGGTTCAGTGTGTACCTGGCTGTTCGCAAATGAGAATGTAAAAACAAGAAAATCATGTGGTGTGGTGTGTATTATAAGTAATTACATGCTTAGTATATACTTGTTTATTTTTTGTCCAAACCTTTATGTCTATACATTTATAAGTAGTAGGCCCTATTTTGCATGTTTATTTAACTTGACTAATTGTTATTAATGCATCTTTACTTTTACTGAAGTTTGACAAGTACTTTTTTGACTACTTCATGTGTAACCTTACTGTATATTTTCAAAATTGTACTGCATTATTTGACTAAATAGTCAAATAGTGCAATAAATGCATGCCTATGCTTGAGATATTACATTTTCTATCACAGAGGAGTCCAAATCTAATGGATTTAAGTCAACTCTGAGTAAAGGAAAAAAGATATCACTCACGTAACACGCTAAGTTGATGATAGTGACTGCCAGGGCATAGACGAGGGTGATCCAGAACACCAGCTTCCATATCCAAACTACGTCAACATCCCGTTCACATACTGGATTCTGTCCTGCCGGACACTGATAATCTGACCAGTAAACCCGAGAGTGGAGAAAGACGGAGATGAAAGAGAGAGGTGTGTATTAAAGTTTATGGGGCAGTTTTCAGGAACCTGATTAAGATTACTCCTGAGTTAATTGAGGTTTTTCATTGAAAGTTGTTTTTTGATGTTGAAAGAGGTCTAGAAAACCAACATATCTAGTTCTACAAAACCAACAAATTAGGATATATATGGATAGACCATAGAATAGAATTGGACCCCTTAATAAAATGAGAATTACATTCTTCTCAACTAAGTATATTAAAATTTGCAGGAACTCCAATGGGTTTGTCAATATTCTTAAAAATAGGATGTTTTGGGCTTGAGCAAAAGAGGTATAGTACAGCTTTTTGTAAATTGACGTTATAAAATGTTTTTATATCAACATTTTATTGACAACATTTAATGATTGATTTCTGTTCAGAAGATATCAAAATGAGTTGAAGCATTTTACAACCCCGTTTCCCAAAAAGTTGAGATGCTGCGTAAAATGTAAAAAACAGAAAGCAATAATGTGCAAATCATTTAAGCAAGCAAGCAAATGTATTTATATATGGCAATTCATACATAGAAGCAATTCAATGTGCTTTACAATGAAAAGATAAATATAAAAATGCAATAGAATTAAAAAAAACAGTCAGATTGTTACAATTCTCTAACCACCCTCCGGGGGGACTCTCCACCCCGGTATCTCAATCCTTGCACTCCAGTGCTAGGATGAACCCAATATTCAATAGAAAATAGTAAAAAGAAAACATATCAAATGTTGAAATTGAAAAATATATGCCCACTTTGAATTTGATGGCAACAACACGTTTCAAAAAAGTTGGGAGAGGGGCATGTTTACCACTGTGTCACCTCTTAACAATACTCTGTAATACTCTGCAATACTCTGCAATACTCTGTAATACTCTGTAATACTCTGTACGCTTCAAAACAGTTTGGACAGAGGCAACAAAAGACTGGAAAAGTTGTGTAATGCAAAAAACTAAACCTGAGGGAATATCACACAATTAAAAAAGTAAACTGGCCACATGTCGGTAACATCATTGGGTATTAAAATATCATTCCAAAGAGAATAGGACGGGGTTCACCACTCTGTGAAAGACTGCGTGGGCAAATAGTGCAACAATTTAAGAATAACGTGTCTCAACGTAAAATTGCCAAGAGTTTGGGGATCTCATCATCTATGGTACATAATATCATTAAAAGATTCAGAGAACCCGGAGAAATCTCTGTATGCAAGGGACAAGGGTGAAAACCAATATTGGATTGCTGTGATCTTTGGGCCCTCAGGTATTAAAAACAGACACAATTCTGTAGTGGAAATCACTGCATGGGCTCAGGAACACTTCCGGAAACCATTGTCTGTGAACACAGTACGTCACTACATCCACAAATGCAAGTTAAAACTCTACTGTCCTGTGGTCTGACAAATTAAAATGTGTTTTGGGGAATTATTTTGGGGAATCATGTGACTTGCACATCTGTGAAGGTACAATTAATGCTGAACAATATATACAGGTTTTGGAGCAACATATGCTGCCATCCAGACAATGTATTTTTCAGGGAAGGCTTTGCTTATTTCAGCAAGACAATGCCAAACCACATTCTGCATGTATTACAACAGCATGGCTCCATAGGGAAAGAGTCTGTGTGTTAAACTGGCCTGCCTGCAGTCCAGACCTGTCACCCATTGAAAACATTTGGCGCATTATGAAACAAAAAATATGACAAAGGAGAGCCCAAGCTGTTGAGCAGCTGTTGAGCAGCTGAAAACCTATATCAAGCAAGAATGGGAATACATTTCACTTTCAAAACTTCAGCAATTGGCCTCCTCAGTTCCCAAACGCTTACAGAGTATTGTTAAAAGAAGTGATGCAACACAGTGGTAAACATGCCCCTGTACCAACTTTTTTTAAACCTGTTTCTAGCATCAAATTCAAAATGGGCATGTATTTTTCCAAAAACAACATTTCTCAAAATTTTCTTAATATGTTTCAACATTTGATATGTTGTCTTTGTACTATTTTCTATTAAATATAGGGATAAATGATTTGCACATTGCATTCTGTTTTTATTTGCATTTCACGCAACGTCCAAACTTTTTTGGAAACAGGGTTGTAGAAGATTAACCATTTTAAACTAAGTGATTTTAGGTTGTATTTTTTGAGAATTTTGAGTGCTGTCCTTTGTTTTCTGGTTGAGAAATGGGGGCTGCGCTGAAAGGTACCACTGCACTCTAAATAGAAAAGGTTTCTGGAGGATCTTTTAGTTTTTTTTTAATTGAAACAGTGTAGGAACCCCTAAAAGTTCTCAGAGAAGCCTTTCTTAATGGTTCCTTAAGGAAGCTTTTGAATAACCCTTTGGCATTGTTCATTGGTCGGTGTTCTTAATCAAAAGGTCCTTAGAGGAGCCATTAAAAGGGCTTTGACATATCTCTGTTTTAGAACCCCTCCTTTTTTCCAATTTTTATTGAAAACTGTAACAGAACACACAGTAACAGAACTCAGGAGTAGACCTAAATGTAGACACAGAAGGCAGGAAACTGTTCAGGGTTTTTAATGCACCTGAATCGTCAGGCAAAGATCAGGTAGCATAAACAGGCAGGGGTTCAGTAAACAGGATGACTCGGCAGAGGTACAGACAGACGATGAGCAGGAGAGTTGGTTTGGTCGACGGGCAGAGGTTCATAAAACAGGAATACTGGAAACGGACACTGGGAACACTAGAAAACAAGAAGGCGGGGACGACTTGGGAAACACACAAGACAAACTGGCAACTGGAACTAACAGAGAAGACAGGTAGTAAATAGGCAGGGATAACGAGGGGATGGGGGACACCTGGTGGGGGTGAGACAAGACAACACAGGTGAACAGATTCAGGGTGAGGGTGTGACACAGATTAATGTCTTAATGCACATTGAAATTAAAATATGGAACTCATAAACAATTGGAGACAAAAAAGAAATCATAGAATCGCTTTGTTGAACAAAATGTAATCTAAATTTTTGACTTATCAAAGTACCCATCTTTTGCAGACACAAACAGCCAAACACAATCGTGGCAAAAATTCCCAGAAATGTGTTGCACTTGTAGGATGCTTTGCTTTCACCCTTCTGCCCAGTTCATCCTAAACCTGATTAATGGGATTTAAGTCTGGACACTGTGCTGGCCATTCCATGATTTGATCTGACATAACCTGGAGCTACACTATATGGCCAAAAGAATGTGGCCACCTGACCATCACACCTATATGAGCTTATTGGAAATCCCATTCCAAACCATGGGCACTAATATGGCCTGTGCAGGCCATTCGAGTTCTTCCACACCAACCTTGGTGAACCATGTCTTTATGGACCCTGCTTTGTGCACAGGGGCACAGTCATGCTGGAACAGAAAAGGCCCTTCCTGAAACTGTTGCCATAAAGTTGGAAGCATCAAATTGTCTCGAATGTCTTTGTATCCTGTAGCATTAAGATATCCCTTCACTGGAACTAAGGGGCCAAGCCCAAAACCTGAAACACAGGCCCAGACCATTATCCCTCCTCCATCAAACTTTACATTAGGCCCTATGCATTCTGGAAGGTAGCGTTCTCCTAGCTTCCTCCACACCTAGATTAGTTCATCAGACTGCCAGATAGTGAAGCGTCATTCATCAATCCAAAGAAAACATTTCCATTGCTCCAGAGTCCAGTGGCGGAGTGCTTTACACCATGCCAGCTGACACTTGGCATCGCATATGTTGAAATGAGGCTTGCGTACAGCTGCTTCGCCATGGAAACCCATTTCGTGAAGCTCCCAATGCACAGTTCTTGTGTTGATGTTGCTTCCAGAGGCAGTTTGGAACTCTGTGGTGAGTGATGCAACAGATGATAGGCGATTTTTACGTGCTACGCTCTTCAGCACTCGACGGCCCTGCTCTGTGAGTTGATCTGCCACTTCGTGGCTGCGCTGTTGTTGCTCCTATACACAAACAGGTGCTGGTCATATAATTAGAATATCATCAAAAAGTTGATTTATTTTAGTAATTCCATTCAAAAAGTGAAACCTGTATAATGTATACATTCATTCCACACAGACTGATATATTTCAATTGTTTATTCCTTTTAATTTTGATGATTATAACTGACAACTAATGAAAACCCCAAATTCAGTATCTCAGAAAATTAGAATAGTGTGAAAAGGTTCAATATTGAAGACACATGGTGCCACACTCTAATCAGCTAATTAACTCAAAACACCTGCAAAGGCCTTTAAATGGTCTCTCAGTCTAGTTCTGTAGGCTACACAATCATGGGGAAGACTGCTGACTTGACAGCTGTCCAAAAGACGACCAT